>VDFB02345784.1:0-13262 GCA_007258455.2 Sequoia sempervirens | reverse complement strand
GTCCATCACATAACCTTCAACTATAGATTGAAGCTTTCATTACCAAGAATAAAGTAAAGAGGGTACTTGTACAAAATGGATAAATCATGAAAATCTATACTTTGACATTAAGTGTCTTAAGATAGTATGAGGAATTATTATATTCCCAAATCATCACCACTAAGGTGTATGATAATGTAGAAATAAAATTGATAACAAAAATACATCTTCCTATCAAGGATGGGCCTTTCATGTAATAAACCTTGTTACACTTCATTGATCTTGATCTCTCCTACAATATCTTCCTTGATCATCCATAGATTCATTATATGCAATGTATTCCATCTACCTTTCACCAATGCATCAAGTCCCCCCACTAGGGCATGAAAATTATTATCCTTGAAGAACCCCAACCTTTTAAATATTACAAATTGTTGGAAGGGTGATAACACAAAATCAATCATTTCCCCATCATTGAAGCATCTCAAAAACTAAAATTAAAAATCATCATCCTACGTAGATTCAAGTGACCTTGCATGTATATCCAATAATCCATTTTCCAAATCCCATATCCTGCATTGACAAAGGTTATGGAGAATCAAAGATCCACAAAATATGAAATATCATTAAAATCAAGGGAAGGTGTTAGGCCTACACGAACAAGGAACTATATATCCTACACATATTTATTAAATCTCAAAATTGTAGGGCCTAGGATAAATTTCTCCTAATGATAAATATGATGATTTTAGTGACACTTTCATAATTTCTAAGAAAGATTAGCATAACATTGAAAACATTGAAACAAATTATATCCATAGCCTTTACAAAGATCTTTCTTCCACCAATCTCTTCAATGATATCACTATTCTTACCATCAACCTTGACCTCCAATACCTTGAAATTGTTTCTTGACAAAACCAAGATCACATGTAATTTTATTTATTTTAAAATGCTAAAGCTATCACAGGATTCCAAGATATATCTTACCAATGGCTCATCAAAAGGATTTAAAATCAATGTAGATGTATTAGCATATTTTGGGGAGTAGCAACAAATTCTTAACAAAAATGAAGTAAAGCATGTAAAATGAAGCAAAAAATCACGATAAATAAAAATGTCAACATGAAGCAAAAGATTAAAATGTAGTCAATACAAAGAAAACAAATAATCACAACAAATAAAAAAATTGAAAGAAGAAAAACAAATCGAAATCCCCTATGAAAGCCTCTTTGAGGCACTAGTGGGTTACCAAAAGAAAAGGAAAGAATATTAAAATTATTCTATTAGTGAAAACCTCTCTAAGGCATTAAGAGATGTAGATATCAATGTTCCCTTGTGTGAGCACAATTACAAGATTTTATCAATGTCAACATTGAAGCAAACAAGAATCCTAAAATCAACAACAATGTAGCTACTCTTGATCAAAAATATAATAGGATGTGTGAGATTTTTTTACTTATTCAAAAGCCAAGTTGAAACCTATCAAATGTTCAAATTCCAAATTTCAAAATCCTTAAATTTTGTGTGCATCCAAATTCACCCTCATTAGTAGCACCTTCTATCATAGGGGCTATGGCGTTACATTTTTTAAATAAATAAATTTAAAAGGAACCACCTTAGGAATAAACTATGTTTACAAAAAATATCTATGGAGCACACAATAGAGGCATGATCCTAGCAAAGAAATTATACAAAATATGATACTACTCACATATTACACCAAGTTAATACAAGTTATACACACTAAATGGATAGGAGATAGAAGAACTCATGAGCATTGTGCATTTCAAATGTTTTCTTACCTAAATCAAAAACATTAAAAAATCCAAAAATATTGAAAAAATATGAAATAAATCAAAAAATCAAAAAAGTAAAGAGAAAAACTATCCAATGATGAAACCATTCCTATGAAACCTTGGGAAAGTACCACGATGAAAAATCACTCATGGGAATCATGTGTAAATCTACTATTTGTTATATACTAGTACACTTACACTTGGGGGTAGGTCCACCAATTCACCCTAATAGTTCATCAATTACCATTATACATCATAACCATCCACCACTAATCTCCTATCATTATTTCATCACACCTAGATCTATCTTTAACCTTTTGATTTTATAAATGATATGAACAAACTATTGATACATACTTTGGAAATATCTTGATATTTCTATTTTTATTTGGTAAAACTTGTTTAAAACCTAGCATACTAAGAGGGGGTGAATCAATATTCTACTAAACCATTTAACTATTAACCATTCAATAATTAAAACATATCTAGTTGCAATTGTAAACAAAAACATGAAAGGAATCATAACATCACATGACACATGAACACAAGTATTTTTACGTGGAAAAGCCAAAATGGGAAAAAACATGGTCAGGATCAGCTCATAATATATTATAACCAGTCATAAAATATTATAGCGGCACACTGTCAGGGCACACTATCCTTGAAAGGCTAACAATTTGAAATGATTACAAAAAGTAGAGTGGCTCACTACCAAAAATATGAACTAATGAATGCACCTTTTATGTGTTGAGTTTAGTTCCAATTAAGCTTTGGAATACAAAATCTTGCACTGGTTTGCAAGTTCACAACATCTACCTACAACTTTGCACAATATCACACTGTCATGCTTCACTACTTATACTTGTCACATATTAGATATATTCAATACAAAAACGTTTCATATATATATATATATATATATACCATTACATCTACATACATTAAATAGGTTGGCCTAATTGGGTGTATATGTAATTGATTCAAAATAGCTTGTCGACTCAAAAAAAAACTTCTTTCATGCTCAAAGAAAAACATGTAAGACATAAATTAGGTCGGCCAAAACCTAAGGATCACTTTAACCATCCACGAAGCATACACCTCTTACCCATGTCAACCGAAAGAATATACAAAGCCTGTATGTTGAACTTCTGTCATTTATATATTTCAGCCCATTCAACTAAAATCATTGAAGACTTTTCCATAGATGCAATTAATAGTCCTAAACAACATATTAAAACCACATAGGTTGATCTTTTAATATGAACAATTTTGGGCCAGATTACTAAATTAGAGTAACAAAAGTATATTTACCGGATGAGCAAAAACTGTCACCAAACAATGTTGGCATAAATGATAGCACACCGGAGGGCTTCTTCTTCATTCTTCCAACAATCTCCCCCTTTGTCATTGATGGAAAATGTGCCAATAATGGATCTTCAAAACTATCTTCACTCAATCTATGTGGACTCCCCCTTTCAATTGTACACAAAACTATACAAGACTTCTCCAAAACCAAAATTTCTCCACAATAGTATCTTCTCGCCCTTTGACATCAAGAACAAAGGGCATGTCGATGATGAAAAAAATGTAAGAAACATTTAACTAGAATAGGGGAACCTTGTAGTTCCTTGAGAATAGCTTCCCAAGCAGGTTTTCCATCATCCTAGATCCCCTTCACTCTAACAAGTGTTTTATGCAATGATTCTGGTTCTTCTAAGCATTCTTCTCCCTCTTCTAGAATGAATGGATTAAGATTCATCTTTTCTAGTTTCTCTGCATCCACCAAGGCACTTTATACAGGAATGTGTTTGGATATTACCAAATCTCCAAGTTGTTCAAACCACCTCATTGCATCATCTTTTTGCTTTTGTAAGGCAGAAAACTTGCTCTACAAGTCTGTAATAGAAGTCCAAGCAGCATCATTTATGTCATCTACAATTATGTAGGCTTTGGAGGCATTGCCAAGTTGAGACTCTATTGAGTCCATTAATTCTTTAATGCCTCAAGTGGCATCCAACCACTGCATGCAATATACAAACAGTATATGTGCTTCCTTTTTACAATATTTTACCTCTTTCAGACATTGCAACACCTTGTTGTGTGTGATAGCACATTTATCCTTCAGTACTAGTAACCTTTTCTCCAAAAGTCTTGACTCGGTCTCTTTTTTAGTCTGCTTCTTAAGATTGGAGGTATATTCCTTGAGTGAATCAACCAAGATCCTTAGGTTTTCAACAGGAGTTAAGGAATCATCAATTGTAGCACCAAGAGTTGTTTCCTGCAAATCCTCAATAGCATCATTTACCATTTTTGTCCCTTTCTGGTAGGTTTCAATAATTTCCTATGTACCAGAATCAAGAAAATTACCACAAATATTTATCCCTTCAACTGGTGAGATCTTGCTCAGATCCACATAACGTAGATGTGAAGGAAGTTGAATCAACTAAGGTGGTAGTGTTGATGGCGATTTTGGTACAACAACATTGCAAACAGAATATTGCTACTCTGTTTCTCCTGAAAGAGAAAGATGATCACATGGATACCTTAGCTCCCAAGGTCTTTGTAGTTGGGTCTTAATTGTGCTGATGTCCCTCAGTGGTCAATGTAACAGTAATGTTCAAGGGGCCTGCTGGTGTGTGCTTTTGGACTGTTGTGAGAGAAAACATAAACTTAAAACCTACTCTAACCGGGGTTTTAAAGAAATATAAAAAGATGGATCAGGGCTTTGAGACAGAAAAGAATGACACTTCATCTGAATTAACCAAACCTATCACCTTCCAAGAAATTCCTAACTAAAACTACAAAACAGAATTAACTTGTGACTAACACACAACTTCACCCATTCACAGTGTTGATTTCAACAGCAGATTGCAAGTTACCATTCGAACAAAATAGAAAAATCAAACCTCATTCCTTGAAAGCCTCCTAAATCAGATGATTAATTCAAGACAAACACCATTCTAAAACACAACATGAAGTAGATTAATATCTGGTTGCTTCTACTGTTCATAAAACAGATAAACAACAATTACAAAGCTGGCACAATCACCAGTGTATAGAAAATTTGTGGCTCCAAATTGTTTCCATTTACACTAAGAGAACTGAACGATACATTGGTCTATTCAGAATCTAACTCCTACTCAGGAAGACAAAAGAAGCTCCTATTACAAAGAATCAGGATCAGCTTCTATCCCCTCTATTCCTATTAGTTCTAATCCTACCAGTTCTATTCCTAATTCTACCCTAGAAGTTCTAACCTAGAAATGCTAACACTAAAATTCTGGAACCCCCTTTTACAAAGAGGCAAGAATGCCATATATACATCTCCCTGAGAAGAATGTCGGCGCCCATTTTTAGGGTTTATAAAATATCCCGTGGTGTCAGGAAGTTGGCGCCCAGATCTTTAACAAAAGTGGATTCTGCAATAAATCAATCCTTGATGTCTTATGTTGGTGAAGATTGTCCCCTGAGGTGCTCTGCAGATCTTTTGCAGCTACCGTCATAACTCCCACGCCTCCTGTTCAACTTCAACTTCCGGCGAGCTGCTTTGAGTGCCCTAAAGTATCATCATTAATGCCAAGCTACCTCTGCTAGCAGATCTCATAGCTTTCCCCTCTTTTTACGGCTTTATCTTCTACCTTCGGCTCTCTGCTTGTTTTGCACGTTGACCGCTCCCATGGAAGCAGAGTGTCGAGCTTCTTCTTCAGATCTAGATATCATAGTTCCTAAGCTGGTCCATTGGCTCATGATCTCAAAAGGATCCCACATCGCTTGCATCCTGCAGATTTCCTCGTGATCAGTCGGGCCTACGCCACACGAGCTTCCCGGGCAATCAACGATGGTTCGATCAATATTGTATGTCAGTGAAACACCAACCCTTTGCTAAGACCACATGGCGAAGCTCCAATACTTCAACGAACCCCTACTTTCTCCCTGAGCTCATTTCCTTTCGGTGTGACCTTCGCCCATCGCCAAGATCCTGTGGTGAGACCAGATCCCTACGCCGAAGCCGCTCTTGTCATCGAGACCTCACCCCTTCAGCCAAACACTACGCCGAAAGGATCACCCTTGGCGATCCTTTCATTTCGTTGAAACCCTTCTTTACTCGTGCCGACTAGGCTCTTTTACTTCACATGCATCGCTGTAGCGTTATCCGATTGGGGAGATGTCCTGCATACATCTATTGTCTCAGCGAAGGTTTTACTTAGTTGACCCTTTTTTCACGGTGATATCTCTGTTCTTTTGCTGAAGACCACCAATAGACTCCCCCTTGCTGCATCGGCATGACCCACATGAGTCGGCGAAACCTCATAGCGAGAATGCGAACCTTCCCCAAAAACCTTCTTAAGCACGACCTCCCCCAGTCGGCATGACTTCCTGTTGTCAGGGAGATGTTATAGCGACCCAATGTTTTCTTGACAACGAACCCATTCTCCTTCGGGGAAACTCCACTGAATCGCCGAAACCTTCCACCGAACTCAAAATTTTGGCTGACTCCCTGAGACAGATCACCACGCATAGAACCTGAGCCTACAAAACAAGGTCTTCGTTAGAACAATACATTAATATCATGCCTTTTACCAAAAAGAAACTTAACTCTGGCAGAGGCGGAGCCAACACGGGAATGGGAAGCAAAATTTAAACAAGTCCCGGCAGAACCGGGATCGGGAAAAAACATGACCCAGAATGGCATCCCCTCCCTTCAAAACTGGCGGGGGCGGGGCCAAAAGAAAACCGGAACCAGGACCAGAGTCGGGGCGACAATGAGCCAAGGAAATAACCAACATTCCCGAGTTCATACCCCGTCCCGGATCAGCATCCTAGAGAATACCCAAAATGCAAAAGATAGGAACAAAACACCAGCGGAGCCGGAGCAGAGCGACCAACAAGGCGAAACTGGGGTTGGAACCAAAATCCAAACCATAAACTTCTCCAAGTTTCGGGTTCGGATTCCGTTCCAAACCCACCTCCGGCGTCATCCGAAAGAGGAGGAAGAAAGGAACAGAAAGAGAACTAGGAAAGGGGAGGACAACCCCACGATAATGCAAAAAGGAAATAAAATGAAAAGAATGGGACAAGCTGAACAACGCAAACAGACGCGCAAGGGAGAGAAGACCAAAGCGACGGGACCAGGGCCGGGGAAGGAACAAAAACGGAGCTTAGAAGAAGTTCCAAGTTCGGAATCGGTTCCGGTTCTAGGTCTGCCAAAACACATGAAACAAAATGCCCAAGGCCAAAAAGAAAACACCTAAGGCAAAGGACACAAACCGACAAAGACCAACGAAGAGAAAAGAAAAGGCGGGGTCGGACCCGGGATGGGACCAAAACGGGGAACTTGAGAAAATTCAACATTCTGAACCAGGCTCGGACACGACTCCGACAAAGAACAAAAGAAACGAAAACCAAGGTCTATCGGAACTGGAACTAGGGAAGGAACAAGACCCGAACTTAGAAGGAATTTCCAAGTCCGGTATTGGTCCTAGTTTTGCCTCTGACAGAACTTTGAAAGGAAAATTCCTAAGGCAGAAAACCAAGGGCCAAAGGGAAAAGAGAAAGGGGGACCTATTTTATTCCAGAATAAAATGGGGTGGTTATGCAAGGCATGACAAATGGCGACTCGGCTAGGAAAATGGTTTAACCATTTTCAAGAATCTAAAGGATTCAGCTACCTAGAACTTCTGGTTCATGAACACAACAACTCCAATTGGGTCAGTTTTAACAAGCAAGCTAGAGCTAGAATCTCAATTGTAAGCCAACAATAGCTACCCCTGAATCTATGTGTGTGCTTGATTGTGCATCACTCTCTCATGAAGCTTTCTTCATCTTTTGGACAATAATGTGTAAGATTTGAACTACATGAGTTGATTTTATTTTAGTTGTCGTGCAATGATATCCTAGGCATTGCTCCACTGCCAGTCAGGTGTCTATAGCCCTGACGGAAATACCTCTAGTTTCCTCACAGCATTGCTCTACTGCTAGTCAGGCGCCCATAGCCCCGGTAGAGATACTGGAATCACCCATTCATATTGAATCTCTTTTCTCTTTTGATAATTCTTTTCTCTTTTTTTTTATAGAGTTCCAGATATTTCATTTAATTCTCTTTTCCTTTCAATATGTCAAATTTTTAACATCTGATCTAGGTTGAAAACTACCACGGACCTCATGACAACACTTGGAAAATCGGATTTTTCACTCAAGTCCTACAACATTGTCATCCTAGGATAAATATATCATTACAAAAAGGAGATGATCTTGTTGATTTGTGACAGATTCAGAGGGAGCTAATGAAAGTTATTTACTTTGCACCTTGTTTTCAAGACCTCCCACAACTCTTATTGTCAATGGGCATAAGTCAAAATTTTAGGACAGAATCACCCAACCAGAAAGCATGAAAATATCTAAACCATTTATCTCCTAATGACCAGAGTATGCCTCAGATAACAACCACCATTTTGATTTGGGAAAGAACAGATCAACCCCAAACAGAAAAGCTATTTACAACAGAAGCAAAAGCGGGATATTTACAAATAGAAAAAAAAAAAAAAACTATCTACAAACAAAAATAAAAAGAAAAAAAAGACCAAACAAAGGAAAACTAACTAAACCAAAAAAATAACACTAATCTATCCTAATCCTAAACTAACTCAAAAGCTAAGCTTTTCAAACACAAAACTATAAAAAATTATACATTGACTTGACTGATTTCTCATTATGTGCAGCAATCTTAACCTACTAGGCACAATTCTAAACCTAGCAAATTTGTCTTTATACTCATAAATATAAAGTTTATGTGCAATAAGTTCATTCTGAGGGCATAAAGCTTGAAATATTATCAGTTGTGGGTTCTCAGTTTTATCATGATTTACCCACAAACATGTTTTCCTATCCCCAACGCCATAATCAAACTGAAAATTATTAAAACATAGAGGATAATGAAAGAACACCACCTGATTCGAAAGATTTCCAGTTACCAATGCAGGCTTGTGTTGGATGATCTCCTCTTCACGAGGTCTCAGCTCATGGAACACCACTGAATCAAGGTTCATCTTGCAGTCAGGATATTCACTCACCAGCATCTTTGTATTCATCTCAGGCATGGAGTCAAAAAATTTCTGAATTTCTTGAGATGAAGTCTCACTTTGAACAAACTCTTGAAACATGGCATCCCCAAGGGTTTGAGAATTTGCCTCCAGCTTATCACCATTAATGTCAGGGATAATGGCACATGGTGAACAAGGACTTCCTTCAAACTCACTTGAATGCATGGGGTCAGAGCCAGGAAAACATTTTCTCAATTCAAATTCCTGCACATCATCAACAAGAACATGCCACTTAGCATCAAATTTACCAGTGTTAAGAACCAATTGGTTAGTGGATACTAAGCAAGGACCTTCTTCCAACAACACATTTGAGCAATCAGAATCAAAATCAAGAAAATACTCCCTTGTCTCATTCTCTTCGTTATGTTGAAGAGATTCAACTTCTAAGATAGTCTCTTCGTTGCTTTCTTGACATTCCTCTGCTTGATCCAAATGTACTCCGTCATGAACTTCTTCAGGGAACAATTGACTGATCTGCACATCTGCTTGAATTTCTTCCCTTAAGATTTCATTTGGGCATTTGATTCCTTGTTTTTGACCACCAAATTCATTGGCAATCCCATCTTGAAGCATGATATCTGCTTCAATCTGCCCACTACTTAAATCAGCAGAGTCATCTTCTTGTATTAACCCACCAAGGTGTGTCTCTTCCTCATTCTCATTGGGGGGATAGGTACTCCAAGATCCTCCATAAGTATTCCTTCAATAGTGATCATTTGCTTGAAATACAAATCCATCCTTCCTAGGAAGACATGGCAGTCCATCTGAGAATGTTGATCAGTTCGATGTATTCTACATCCCCCTGGCCCAACAAGTTCTGATAGTTTTAGACCTCCCAGCTCTTCTAATTTCTCCCTTATCCGATTTTGAGCACGTGGGATATCAAGCCAACATGAGCCATGCTCCTTTGTCGATTCCTCATCACCCTGATTCTCATCTTGGTCAGAAGAGTTTACCTCATCTCCTTCACAGCCCTCATTAGTACTAGGATTCTCAACAAAGCTAGATTCGATCTTGAGATTTTCATTATGCTCTAGGTTTAAATCCATTTCATGCTTTTCACCAAACAAGTCATCAAAGTTATATTCTAGTGAACCAAATGTTTCATCTAGAGCTTCATTGTGATGTAATCGAGTATGCTTTGGAAGATGACTGAAAAGAGATGATATGGTTACAACTTCATTGACAAGTGGAGTAGTTAACTTTGTGATTGGATTTTGCAGGGATGAATTGTCCCAATGGTCTTGTATGCGAGGACCAAACTGATCTAAGAATAAGATTTCTAACTCTGCCCATGAATAAATAGATTGTCGTGGTAGATAAACATACCATTGTCTTGTTGAACCTTGAAGTGTTCTAATGAACAATTGATAGACAACATCCTCATGCGAAACCTGGAGAAAAGTGAGAATACGCCTGCAAGTTTCGACATGTTCAAAAGCATTTTTCCCACTGTTAGGGAAAAATAATGGAAGCCGATCATACAGGTGACCAGGGATTTCATGGAAAAATCCTGGTATATACAAAGGGCTACCCATTAGAGGTGGGCTTTCCAATACCTGGCCCACTCCAACTCACAACGATCCATAATTACTCATGTCTGCCCTCCTTCTAGTGCCAATTCCTGTTGATGGCAATTTTGGCACAGCAACATTGCAAACAGAATATTGCTACTCTGTTTCTCCTGAAAGAGAAAGATGATCACATGGATACCTTAGCTCCCAAGGTCTTTGTAGTTGGGTCTCAACTATGCTAATGTCCCTCAGTGGTCAATGTAACAGTAATATTCAAGGGGCCTGTAGGTGTGAGCTTTTGGACTGTTGTGAGAGCAGACATAAACTTAAAACCTACTCTAACCGGGGTTTTAAAGAAATATAAAAAGATGGATCAGGGCTTTGAGACAGAAAAGAATGACACTTCATCTGAATTCACCAGACCTGTCACCTTCCAAGGAATTCCTAACTAAAACTGCAGAACAGAATTAACTTGTGACTAACACACAACTTCACCCATTCACAATGTTGATTTCAACAGCAGATTGCAAGTTACCATTCAAACAAAATAGAAAAATCAAACCTCATTCCTTGAAAGCCTCCTAAATCAGATGATTAATTCAAGACAAACACCATTCTAAAACACAACATGAAGTAGATTAAGATCTGGTTGCTTCTACTATTCATAAAATAGATAAACAACAATTACAAAGCTGGCACAATCACTAGTGTATAGAAAATTTGTGGCTCCAAATTGTTTCCATTTACACTAAGAGAACTGAAAGATACATTGGTCTATTCGGAATCTAACTCCTACTCAGTAAGACAAAAGAAGCTCCTATTACAAAGAATTAGGATCAGCTTCTATCCCCTCTATTCCTATTAGTTCTAATCCTACCAGTTCTATTCCTAATTCTACCCTAGAAGTTCTAACCTAGAAGTGCTAACACTAAAATTCTGGAACCCCCTTTTATAAAGAGGCAAGAATGCCATATATACATCTCCCTGAGAAGAATGTTGGCGCCCATTTTTAGGGTTTACAAAATATCCTGTGGTGTCAGGAAGTCGGCGCCTAGATCTTTAACAAAAGTGGATTCTGCAATAAATCTGAATCCTTGTTATCTTATGTCGGTGAAGATTGTCCCCTGAGGTGCTCTGCAGATCTTTTACAGCTACCGTCATAACTCCCACACCTCTGTGTTCAACTTTGAACTCCGACGGAGCTGCTTTGAGTGCCCTAAAGTATCATCATTAATTTCAAGCTACCTCTGCCAGCAGATCTCACAGCTATCCCCTCTTTTTACGGCTTTATCTTCTACCTTCGGCTCTCTGCTTGTTTTGCACGTTGACCGCTCCCATGGAAGTAGAGTGCCGAGCTTCTTCTTCAAATCCAGATATCATAGTTCTTGAGATGGTCCATTGGCTCATGATCTCAGAAGGATCCCACATCTCTTGCATCCTATAGATTTCCTCGTGATCAGTTGGGCCTGCACCACACGAGCTTCCCGGGCAGTCAATGGTGGTCCGATCAATATCGTATGTCAGTGAGACACCAACCCTTCGCTGAGACCACATGGCGAAGCTCCAATCCTTCAATGAACCCCCGCTTTCTCCTTGAGCTCATTTCCTTTCGGTGTGACCTTCGCCCATCGCCAAGATCCTATGGCAAGACCAGATCCCTATGCCAAAGCTGCTCTTGTCACCGAGACCTCGCCCCTTCGGCCAGACACTACGCCGAAGGGATCACCCTTGGCGATCCTTTCATTTCGTTGAAACCCTTCTTTAGTCGTGCCAATTGGGCTCTTTTACTTCACATGCATCATCATAGCGTTATCTGGTTGGGGAGATGTCCTGTAGACATCTATTGTCTCAACGAAGGTTTTACTTAGTTGACCCTTTTGTCGCGGTGATATCTCTGTTCTTTTGCTGAAGACCACCAATAGACTCCCCCTTGCTGTGTCAGCATGACCCACATGAGTCGGCAAAACCTCATAGCAAGAACGTGAACCTTCCCCGAAAACCTTCTTAGGTGCTACCTCCCCCAGTCGGCGTGACTTCCTGTGGTCGGGGAGATATTATAGCGACCCAATGTTTTCTCGGCAATGAACCCATTCTCCTTCGGGGAAACTCCGTTGAATCACCAAAACCTTCCATCGAACTCAAAATTTTGGTCGACTCCCTGAGACAGATCACCACGCACAGAACCTGAGCCTGCAAAACAAGGTCTTCGTTAGAACAATACATTAATATCATGCCTTTTACCAAAAAGAAACTTAACTCTGGCAAAGGCGGAGCCAACACGGGAATGGGAAGCAAAATTTAAACAAGTCCCGATGGAACTGGGATTGGGACAAAACATGACCCAAAAATGACATCCCTCGCCTTCAAAACTGGCGGGGGCGGGGCCAAAAGAAAACCGGAACCAGGGCTGGAGTTGGGGTGAGAATGAGCTAGGAAAATAATCAACATTCCCGAGTTCATACCCTGTCCCGGATCTGCGTCCGCGAGAATACCCAAAATGCAAAAGACGGGAAGAAAACATCGGCGGAGCCAAAGCAGAGCGACCAACAAGGCGAAACTGGGGTTGGAACCAGAAACTTCTCCAAGTTTTGGGTTCGGATTCCATTCCGAACCCGCCTCCAACATCATCTGAAAGAGGAGGAAGAAAGGAACAGAAAGAGAACAAGGAAAGGGGAGGACAACCCCACGATAATGCAAAAAGGAAACAAAATGAAAAGAATGGGACAAGTGGAACAACGCGAACAGACGCGCAAGGGAGAGAAGACCAAAGCGGTAGGACCAGGGCCGGGGAAGGAACAAAAACGGAGCTTGGAAGAAGTTCCAAGTTCAGAATTGGTTCCAGTTTCGGGTCCGCCAAAACACATGAAACA
>VDFB02345783.1:0-79084 GCA_007258455.2 Sequoia sempervirens | reverse complement strand
AGCTAGTGGTGAAATGAAGAGCCTCCCCTCATCATGCTTGTATCTTAGCAAGTCTTCCTTAACAAGGTCCTTGACCTCAACCTCACACAACATCTTCCAAATGCATGTTGAGAGGTCCTCTCCATAACCTCTGAATCATAGTAATAGAAAACATGAAAAACATGTGTACCTGTATTTTAAATGTACACACAACCTTTGGTGTGTCATTCTAACATGTCTAGCTTGAATTTTTTAATAACTTGGTCAAACCCATGTAAAATGTGGAAAATATGTGTTCAATTGAAAAAAAAATGCATTTAAAATCTGTGTAGTTGAAAAATATGTCAGTTTTTTAACATTGTGCATGGGTTTTTTCTGTAAATCCCTCCAAATTGTTTTTTTTTTTCTTATTTTTTCACTTTTAGGCAACAAGTAAACAAAATTTCAAACTTTCCCAAGTAATTGCAAACATTGAACCAGACATTTTGTAATTATCAAATTAGGACACAACAAAATGTATTTGGCATAGTTTACAACCTTGGAATCAAAGAGTACTCGGCAAGCCCAAAAATTTTGACTCGGGAAAACTTGGCAAATACTCGGCAAATACTTGGCAAATGTTTGTGGATATTTATGTATGTGTATACTCAGTACTGCACTGTGCACACATACATATCTATAAACATACACAGGATGCCAAGTTTGCATGCATATACACACAGACATATTTATACACACACAAACATGCCAAGTTTGTGGGTTTTTTGCGAGCTACTGGGGATTACTCGATAATTTGACGGGAGAAAATCCATCTGCATACTGCCCGCGAGTAAAAGCAGAAATTACTCGGCATGCAAATTTTTTGGAGATTACTTGGCTACTCGGAGAGTAATTGGAGAGTATGTAAACTATGGTATTTGGCATTGCTCTTTCAAATCCTCATATTGCATTTTTTCTGTTGCACAATGTGATAGAGGTAGGTTTTTCAAAGTTTCTTTTTCTAAACTTCATAAATCCTTATTAAATTTCATATCTTAGGTAGGGTTTTTTTTGAAAGAAAATGCTGCTATTTTTTTTAGACCCTAACCCTAATATACTCTTTACACTATATTTTATTCTTCTCTCTCATCTGCTGCTCTCCCAGGTTTATGACTGAATACTATATTGATTCTCCCCAATGATTATTCCAAATGATATCACACCTTAATTTGTTCAATCTGCAGTAACCTTATTATTTTTCCCAGCCACGATATATAATAATATTCTTGCTGCAGATAATATATTTTCTTCCTATTCCGTCAATGATCATGGCTCCTAAGAGCATTTGGATCTGCTGTTCTGAAATGTATATATATGCTAAACTTAATTGATGCCTATCCTCTTTATTCCTTATTATTATTTATATCTTAATGCTTGCATAGGGAGATGTGTCCCTTCAAATAGTTATGTCCATCCAAATGGACATGCCTCTTGACTAAGCGATCCACATTAGTTATGTTTGTGGAAATATTAATCGCTGCACCTAGTGTAGTATTCATTAATTTCTTTTATAATGTAAATCACTTGTCTTAGTCTTAGTCGCTGCTCATTTGTTAAGTCGCTGTATATTAATATTAATGGTTGCTGCCTTAATTGGTAGGAGGTATCGCTGCCTTTTAATTTATTGATTTTAATTAGTTGCTGCATTTTGGAGACATATGAAAGAACTGTTTTAATCGTTTCTTTTATTAAACTTCCTTATCTCTCGTTTATTGACTCATTAATGATTGCTTCTGATAGACATTGCTACTGTTAATGATTATATATTTATTTAATAAAATTACACATAATATTTGTGTTTGATAATCAGCACTATAATTATAATATTTTCAACTATAATTATATTGATATTTTTAGATTGCCTTATATTTATTTTAGTTTATTTTTTATTGGGTCTTTATATATTTTATTAATATTTTTAGTATTATATTATAATGATTATAATTGTAATAATATTTAAATTGCTGATATTTATATTTATCTTTTTGATACTTGTTGTACCCAAAATTAAATTTTTTGCTTCATTAAGGCATTTTGTAAAAAAGGTCAAAAGTCTTGTAAAAATTGTCAAAAAGGTCAGAAAATGGAAATTTGCATGTCACGCATGTTGGTTAAAAGCTCAAAATTTTCAAAATTTGACAATCTGGGTCTCTTCAGAGCGACCTTATCTTTGAAACCTAGATCTCAATTTTCCGGCCCTACTTTTTAGAAATTTTTTTAAAAATAAAAAGTTTCTAAAAATAGACTTTTTTGGGTTCCTTCTCAAATGGATATTGGTAAAATTTTCTTAAAATAGAAAATTGCTAAAAATAGAATTTCTACCTCCAGGGCTCAAACTAATTTTGATTGGTTGAAACTTGAAAATTCTTCCTCATCAGGCTGGTCCAATTAGAATCCTCAAAAGATTAGTTTTTCTTTGGTGGGTCTATTCAGCTTTTTCAAAAGCTAAAATAGGAGCTTCGAGGTTATCAATGGAGGATGGTCAACTGCCAAGTATCAGATTCAAGGTTTCAAATGCTGCACAAATTGATTCAAGGTGAAAGATGTTTGCGAAATAGAGAATGAAGGAGGGAAGTTGGAAAATCTCGAAAATGGTAAAAATTGTTTAACATTGGAGATGCTAGGCGCCCCTGTCCAGCCAAGGTGCCCTAGCTGATCATGCCTTAAGAATATTTTCAATCCCTGACAATTGAAGCATGGTCAACGGTGAAGGCATCTGTTAAGCACGGAGCGAAGATGAAGAAGAAATCAAAGAGTTAAAAAAAATGAAAATAAAAACTAACTCTGGCAAGTAAAGGTGTCCTGGCTTAGCCTGGGGCGCCCAACATTTCAAGGGTCTAGATGCTGGAGTTAGGGTTTGTGCATCCAAGACATCTTCCTCAAAATTCTTTTGGCTTCGCAGTGAATCTATCAGCCGGGTCATTGATCAGTCAAATAGCTAGAATTGGGGATCGAACAAAGAGGTTTTATCACAGGAGCAAATTTGAAAATCATGAACATAAAAAATATTCTAAGTCTAGTGATCATGGACGCCCTCGCTAGCTAGGGGCACCTAGGGTTTTGGGAGGTCTAATCTAGCTTCTAGGGTTTGTAAAAGTAGCCTTCTTCAAAATTCTTTAGGCTATCTAGTGAGTGTCTCAGCCAGACAATTGGATTCGTCAAACGCCAAATATTGCAAGTCAAATGAAGATGACGATCATGAGGAACAAAAAGGTTAAATTTGAAAGATGAAAAACACAAAATATTCTAACTTTGGAGGAGTTGGGTGCCCCAACTAGCTAGGGGCGCCCAAGATTTTTGAGGGCTTAAAAGCTGTTTTTAGAAGATGCAGCCTCTAAAAGATTCTTTCTAGATTCAATCAGGCTTTGCAATAAGTTCATCAGTTGGTTCATAGGATTCATCTGGCGTCCAGAATCGAAGATCAAAGGAATGCATTTTATCAAGCAAAATTTGAAAATTTCAAAAAAATGGCTAAGTCTGGGATGCTTAGGTGCCCCAGCTAGCTAGGGGTGCCCAAGCTTTTGAGTCCTCAAAACCACTTTTTAAAGTGTATAGCCTCTAGAAGATCCTTCTCAGAATTCTTCAGGCTATCCAATGAATCTGTCAGCCAATTCTTTGGATCTATCAAACATCCAAAAACAAAGATCAAACTGAGGTCAAAAACAAGGAAAGGTTGAAAATCCTAAAAAATATTCCAACTCTAGAGAGGAAAAGCGCCCCAGCTAGTTAGGGGTGCCCAAGAATTAATGCCTCAAAAACTTTTTAATTTTCATTCAAAATAGTGTCCACATTCGACGTTCCTGTTTCCAGATTGGCTTCTAAGTTTTAAGGCTTGGAGAATAAAGCACTTTTTTGTCCACAAAATCTATTTAAGAAGGCTTTTACATCCATTATTCACATATTTTGTAGGTTGGTGTCTAGAGGAGGAAACATACAATTTTCTGCTTTTCAAAGATCTAGAGGCTCAAATGAGGTGCTTTTTTAGTTTTCATCATGGATTTGAGATTGGGATGCACAGAGGCACGCTTTTTCATGATCCAATCTTCTAGGACATCGTATTTCAGAAATAGGTGGTCAGCTTTTTCAGTTTTCATCGATTTGGGTCCATCTGCTTTTTGTTCCTCTTGAAGATTGGATGAACTGGGTCTCTTTAGAATGCAATTGTCTACAAAACCCAAACCTCAGCTTTTTTCGGCAATTTGCTTTTTGGAGAAAAATCAACACTTTTTGGGGCAGCGAAGATTTCCAATAGTAGAAATAAAAAACAACAGTTAACTCAATGCCTTTTGCGAGTTTTCTTGCTGTTCTTGTCTCACACTTATCTATTCTTTGAGAAATAGAAAAAATCAAGTTGTAATAGTTGGAACTTTCCTTGTTTTTTGCTTTCAGCAGTTGTTAGTTAGTCGCATGTTTTAGTTTTAGAAATAAAGCTTGTGAGTTGGCAAGTCTTGTTGTAAAAGCAAGGAGATTTTAGGGTTCCCTACTCCTCGCTTGTGTATAAATAAGGGCAACCTTGCTCATTTTTCTTTAACCGTTATTGTGATAAAAAATAATGATTACACTTTTGGGACAGCAGGATTGTAGCAATAATAGGCTTACAACTGAGCCTACTTTGACCTGCAAGTTGTTATTCAGTGTCTGTTCACTTAGTGTAAGAGCAAGCTTGCATGCCTACCTTTTGCTGCAAGATATTGTTCAGTTCATATGTTATTTGTATCAAGTGTATTTTGGTTTGATTGCTAAACTGTAAGCCTGTTATTGCTACAATCCTACTGTCCTAGAAGTGTAATCGTTATTTGAAATTTGAGAAAGGAAAACTTATGCCTGCTTTGCTGCTTTGATCTACTGTCTCAAGTTTTGTTTTATGTGTTCTGCTTATATAATCTTTATTTCAGCTTGCATTGAAAAGTACAATGAGTCTTCAGGTGTGCGTTGGAAGAGAGTTTATTTAAGTATTTGTGTTAAATCATTCCTTGTTTACTTCTAGCTCTCAAGCTCTGAGTTTACTTGAGTAGCTAGAAGTGTCATTAGAGTAGCCCTAGTTGTAGTTGAAATTCTAAAAGAGAAAACCTCAGCTACGATGCTAGAGTTTTATAACCTTGTGCTCTTTAGTTGAGAAAAAAAAGATTGGCAAATAGTTTAATTTACTTTCTTTAAGCATCATCAACGAAGAAGGAGCTTCCCTTCCTAATTTGAAGAGCAGTTAATCTGTGCATAGTTTACATACTCGGAATCGGAGAGTACTCGGCAAACCCAAAAATTTTGACTCGGGAAAAATTCGGGAAAAACTCGGCAAATACTCGGCAAATTAAAAAGCAGCAAAATTTCTCATAAAAACACTTTTTTTGCAAAATTCAATTACAAAATGCATCAAATGAGTCTAAAAACCATGAGGGAGTGTTTTATATTAAATTTCATAGTTCAATACATATGGATTACAAAATGGCATCATTATATGAAGCCGCATAGTGAAACTGCTAATAACTAATGAATTTATGATGATTGCATTTGAAAATCATCATCATAAATTTCATATCTAGGCAATTACAATTTCCTCTTCCCCAACCTAGTGAAAAATTGGGAGGTAGAGGGTATGGTCCTTGCACTCGATTCTGGTTCCTTACTTGGCGTAGAAGATTGTGGCAGTGGCTCCACCATGCTGGTAGGTGGTAATGGCTCCTCCTCCACCACATCAATGTCATCCAATCCAATCTCCCCTGCTTCTGCTGTAGGCAAATCCTCCATAGCTTGCCTCTCGAAATCAGCAATCTCATCCTTTGTAAACAAGGAGGCCTCATCATCCTGCACGGTCCAATCACTGTATGGATCAATGTCATCCAAATCAATGAGCTCATCTGTCAATTCTTGCACCTTTTTTGTGCGAAGCCGAAGGTTATACTGCACAAAAACAAGATCATTGAGGCGTTGTTGAGTCAACTTATTACGCTTCTTCGTGTGAATGGCATCAAACAAACTCCAGTTTCTTTCACAGCCAGAAGCACTACAAGGTTGAGACAAAATTCGGAGGGCTACCCTTTGCAAATTTGGGGTTTTTCCACCCCAATCTTCCCACCAAGAACCTGCAAATAAGATATTCAAGGTTTTGTAAATATTAATAAACAATATTATAATTTGTAATAACTAATAAGTAATAATAATTGTAATTCATAACTTGCAAGATAAAGGCTTCACTTTTTCTTACATGGTGTTTGGATCTCTCTTCCTCGTTCACATAATGTGGAAGAAAACAAAGGCCCCCTAGCTGCCTTATATTGTTGCAACTCTAGAAGGATGAGGTCTTTCACTTCAGACTGAGGTGTCATCCTGTCAATATATGTGAATAGGCCCTCCATAACCTCCCCATTAGGATCCGTGAAGCCATCAGAGAAGTAGAATTTGGGGTTGAGAAAGTACCCCGCTGCATGAATGGGTTGGTGGAGTTGATTGTTCCACCTTCGATCAATGATATCCCAAATAGGGTTAAATCTATCTGCATCCCCCATGTAATAGTGTTGGATGGCCTCTTTGGCCCTATCCATTGCCTCATAAAGATATCCCATCACATTTTTCTCACCATCCACCAAGCGCAAGACCCTCACCAATGGCTTAGTCACCTATAAATTACAAAGCATAACCAAATTTAAATTACACCTTACAATGAAACAAAATACTTATAGAATTCTAAATTAACAAAAAAGGATTCAATCTAAAAATTCATTAGAGTTGAATTACCTTGACAATCTCTAATGCTCTAGTTGCAAATTGACTATCAAAGATTATTGCTTGAATCTTTTCTCCATCAGCCTTCTTTGAGTAAGTTGAGTCTACCCATGGTTGACTCACAAACATCTGCTTCAAGGAAGTCAATAAACTAGTGATACTTTGCAACGTAAGAAAATTAGTTGCAAACCTTGTAGCACCCGATCGCAAGCTCTTTCCCTTTGGTGTGATCTCTCATCAATTGAAGAACCCATGGGTGATTATATATATATTTTGTTATGTCTCTTGCTTGTTCTACAATTGGTTTCACCCAGTCAATTTTGCCTATGTCCTCCAAAAGAAGGTCAAGGCAATGAGCTGCACAAGGGGTCCAAAAAAGTGTTGGATGCCTTGCTTGAAGCAATCTACCAGCTGCCACATATGCCGCTGCATTGTCAGTAACAACTTGGACAACATTTTTTATGCCCACCTCTAAAACAACCCGCTCCAACATCAAACTCAAATTTTCTGCATTCTTTATTATGTTGGAAGCATCAATTGATTTTAGAAAAACCAGCACACCATTTGAAGCCACTATAAAATTGATAAGAGTGCGGTTTCTTCCATCTGTCCAGCCATCTGAAAGAATTGAGCATCCATACTTTTGCCATTGCTTTTTTTGAGCTTCCACAATTCCTTTTGCATCTACAATAGCATCTTCCAAGTAACCTGCCACTTATATCTCTTGGACTAGGAGCCTTGTACCCTTTCCCTGCAACTGTCAATGCTGTCACCAAACACTCCCAATACGGACTCCTTGCTACATTGAAGGGAAGGTTGTTATAAAACCAAAAATTAGCACAAGCCTTGTCTGCTTCTTTGTGCACCTCCTTATTCCACCCAGTACCTTCCAATGAATGTTGTGATCCTTGAACATTTCTAGGGACAAAAAATTGGAATTTGCTCGAAGTGGATGAAGTGGATGGTGTACGTATACGTGGACCACGACTAGAGCCCACAATGCCTTGCATATTTACCTCAGAATCTTCAGTCAAATTAGGAGCAATGGCTGCTTGTATGGCTGCTTGTGTCTTTGCCCTCTCCAATTTTTTTTCATCAAGTGCTGCAAGAAGAGCTTCCATCTCTTGGCTCACCTCTGCAGGGGCTGTTGGACATGCCCTTGCATCATGGCAAGGGATACCAGCAAGATGGTATTTGAGGCGATTGATGCCTCCACTAATCTTCTTCTTGCACCAAGTACAAATAACACTTCCTGGTACTGGCCCATAATAGCCATGTTTCCAAGCGGGATCACGGCTACCAGGGGGTCTCCTTTCAATGCTCTGGCTTGAGGCAGTTGTGTTCGAACCAGATGCAGAGGCGGATGCCATTGCAATTAAATATTAACCTACAATATCAGATGTTGAATAATGAATATATTAGAAGATGTAACAAATCCAATACAAAGTGAAAGGAACATCAACAATCAACTAATTGTTTAACTTCACCGTTATAATTTCAATCATTATCAAACAGTAAAGTTGTAAACTATCAAAGTGAAAGACTGTAAGACATTTCATTCAGTATACTGTCTTTCTAATTTCAGTTTTTTCATTCTTATATTTTTAGTTTTTGTTGGATGCACATTGATTTAATTTACTTGTATGCAAGTTATCTGTTCTGTTGTTTCTTATATTTTTAGTTTTTGTGGGAGCAGCAAGTTATCTGTTGTTTCTTGTTTCAGCTTTCACTTATCAGTTTACTGTGATATCATATTAGCATCAATCATTTTAGAAGCTGAAATTTGAGCATGTTTTCATTTTATTCATTAAAGATTAAATCATGTATGACATTGTATGAGTTTGACTCTCGACTCTTGAGCATGTTTTATTTTCAATGCTAAGTATTTTCTACATCAGATTTATTATTATTTTAATTTTTAAATGTAAAATTTCATATATTATTTTATTGTAATGAATCAATAATATCATTTTTCTACATCTTATTTAATATTTATTATTATTTTAAATTTTTAATACTAAAATTTTATATATTATTTTATTATAATATATTAATAATATCTTGGCAAATAATAATAAGAAATGTAAAACAATAGTATTATTTGCCATGATATTATTATAAATTATAATAAAATAATATATGAAATTTTTGTTTTAAAATAATAAATTAATAATAATTAATAAATATTAAATATTATGTAGAAAAGTGAACATTTTAACTTCCATGATATTATTATAAATTTATAATAAAATAATAAATGAAAACGAAATTTTAATAATAATAAATATTATTTTGATGTAGAAAATAAATGAATTAATATTTTTATTATTTTATACAAAGCATATGTATAAAATAATAAAAATATTAAATCCAATGTAAATCGCGTTATTTTAATTAATTCTGGCAAAATAAAATGAAATCGCGTCATTTTCTAAGCTCAGGTATTTGAAAAAAATAAAATCCAATGCAAATCGCGTCATTTTCTAAGCTCAGGCATTTGAAAAAAAATAAATCCAATGCAAATCGCGTCAGTTTAATGAAGTCTGGCAGAATAAACCTAAATTGCGGAATATGATGAAATCGCGTCATTTCTGAAGCGGGCATTTGAAAAAATTTAAGACTGGCAGAATAAACCTAAATCGCGTCATTTGAAGCTCGGGTATTTGAAAAAATAAATAAATATGGAGCACAGTATATGAAACGCAGTAAATATCACGCATTGAAGGCACAGGGTTTTGATCAAAGTTTCAAACTAACCTGGAAATCGCGCTAGAAGTCCAAATCGCCCAGCCAGAAGTCCAAATCGCGTAGCCACCAGTCCAAATCGCGCAACAACCACTGTAAATCGCTCGAAGGTGATTGTAAATGGTAAGAACGAGGATTTAATAGCACGAAACGCGTCCAAAATGCGGTAAAAATACCCGCGAAAATGAAAACTCATAGAAAAATGCGTCAGAAACGCGTTTGGGTTTTTGTGACGATTATTCTGCGAGTAAACAACAGATTACACGGCGATTACTCGGGAAAAAACAGAAAAAAAAATCGGCTAGGGTTTCCTGCGAGTAAAAGTGAAGATTACTCGCCCAGCCAAAAAAAAACGATTACTCGTCTGCTCGGAGAGTACTCGCCGAGTATGTAATCAGAGAATCTGTGCAAAGCTGTCCGTTTCTAATCCGCATACCAGAGGTGCGAATTGAAACACCAACAATACTTATATTGTTATTCATTTTATTTATTTATTTTATATATTTATTTGCATTTCAATGTTTGGTTATTATTTTTATATTTTCGATTTCTAGGACATGACAACAATGAAGCAAATATGGTCAAAGAAAAGTTATGGAGCTTACTAGCAGTTTGAGGATGTCAAAAGTAGAGTAAAAATCCAAGAGCAGCGGTGATAATTAAGGGGGTGAAAAACCTCTTAACTACATCGTGCAATCGGGAAGTCCCCAAAATGATAGCACATGCGTCTATGATAGAATTTGTTTCACCTCAACACCATAAGTAATTGATAATCTTAGGTTTATATGATACAAGGAGTAATGAAGCAGCCAAATCACATACCACTACTCATAAAAATAATGAAGAGATTAATTTAGTATAGATGAAAATTTGCAACACATGGAGAGGATGTTCTGAAAATAAAAAGCAATGGAGGTTACAAAGGTGTATCTGGTGGTCCTCTCCTCTTCCAAAGCTTAACTCTCCTATTCACTGCTAGGTCCACCACATGATTCTCATTATGCTTCACATGTGAAAAAATAATTTAGTCAAATTTGGAAGCCAACCACTTAGCTTCATCAAGAATGGCCTGTATTTGCTAAGCTTTAACACTACATGTACAACCTTTAATAGTGCTGACGATAATTTGAGATTCACCCTCCACAATGAGACTCTTCCATCCCAAGAGAATAGCTAATTGTAGATGTTTGAGCATGGCCTTAGCCACTTTATGATTATGTGTATATCAATATATGTCAAGAATAACTATCAGAACTGGCTGCCTTTGCCAGTTTCTAAAGAAACCTCCACCACCTCCCAGGCCAAGGATCGCCTTTAAAACTTAACTGAATTTTTTTGTTATACCTTGAAGAGTGGGTGCCACACAACCTTAGGCTTTATGTGCCTATCCAGTCTTAACCCATTACCAGGGCTGTAAAATATAGTTTATGTTTATGCAATTTTTGTTGAGGATCTGCATTGCAAAGGAAAAGTACAAAAGCACTCTCCTCAACTACTTATGAAGCCCATCAATGCTTGCTCTTGGTTTGTCCCCATTTGCCTCTTCCAAATAGAGGATATGATACTCCGAATCAGTATGAAATAATCTAGTTGTACTCTAGATCTTTGCTTTTGGATATGGTATATTTGTATCATCTTCCTGGCAATAGCTTTAATCAATTACACATATAGCCGCTTTACTATTTAATAATTTATTAGTCTCTAAATTATTAAAACCTTGTGCTTGAAATACAACTATTGATTCCAAATGTTACAAACTTGCAAGTTTTGAAGGCAAAAATGAATCTCATTGTACATATTGTGAATAAAGGTTACAGAACATCCCATTGGGACAGCTGCATAAATGGCAAAATACATGATAGGCACTCTTGACTTGAACTTGCACATAAACTGTCTGAGAGCAGCAAAAACTAATACAACCAGGTCTACCTTATGACAGAATACAGTGGAGCTCTATCTTGACACAAGAATTATACCAGAGCCAAACTCCATCACTTGGACAAGAATTATTCAAAATCTAGGCTGATCTCGGGAAAAGGAAAAATACAACAGCAAGTAAATTATTAATAGTACATCTCAAAATTTACATGAAAGTCCAATTCATTATCATTGTAAAGTACAACTAAGATTCAAGCACGTGAGAACAGAAAAATGTCAAATTATGATGGAAATTGCATACATAAGGGCACCAATGGTATGCAAATACTTGTCAACTCCAGAAGAATATCCCTGAGGTGGAGTTACACTATACGAGACTTATTAATTAAGGAATCACTCCTCAAGCTCTCCCAAATGGAGTTCTTGTAAGAACAGGCCCAAATAATAAAATAACAGCAGCAAACAGGGAAAAAACAGAGCATAAAACAATTGTGAAATAGCTGAAAGAAATTATATTGATCTACCTTGCTTACATACAATCCAACAACTTACCTCAACAGTAGTGCTGTTCACAATGGACAGCCTCATATTTATACTTGGTGCCTCTAAGATCTAGAAACTTCTAATATTCTCGAGAACTCTAAAACTGGAATGTTCTTTTCCTTGAATAACTTCCAGTTGCTTCTAGCTTCTAGAAATTCATTCTAGAAGTGCTGTTCTCCTAGAAACATCTTGCAACTTTTCTAGACAATCTTATTCCTTAACAGTTCTGAACCAATTACATTATATTTTAACATCTCAATACTTAATATATTCTAATGCCTATAGACTGACAATTCATGTATATTTAACTTTTAATCTAATAACACCAGGGCTAGGGTAAATCTTTACCTAATGCATTACACATTGGACCAACGAGCTACTAAATGTAGCTTAATCTGCAAGTTTCTAAATAAAGCTAGCCAATGGTTAAGCCTGCCACTTACTGGCTATCCCATACCCACCATATAAATCATAATACCCTGAACTTAGGTAGACAACAGAATTAATGCAATGAAAACAATTCAGAGTATTTGGTTGCTTTATTAAATATTTTGATGACATACCTTCTGAAATCAATCTCTTCTAACAGAGTCAATCCCTTTTTTGGATATGTAACTTTTAAATGACAATTGTGCTGTCAATCAAAATGAAAAGACCACTCCATAATTGGTCGTTTTAGTGGCGGTGGGAGATGTCATAAGAATGATGGAGGTACATGCGCATTCATTATGCAATTTGGTGAAGGCAGAGGCAGTTAATGTTTGGCAAGTGTGAAGGACTTAATGAGAGTTCATTCCTTTTGCGGGGGATGAAGCAGTTGCCATGGAGTCAACTCCGGTGGAAGGAGAGAAGGCAGCGAAGACTCCAGGTTTGGAAGTGTATTGTCATAAGTGTATATGTATGTTTGGGGGCCCCATGAGGCCTGCGTAATTTGCCTCGGCCCCCTGTATGTTTTTCCTGTCAAACTGATTATATGGACTAACAGCTAGTAGTATAAGACTGTATAAGACTGTATAAGATATTGTAGTGGTAGGCAATAGAAGTAATATATACAAAGGTTCAACTGCTTATTGGACCTGGTTTTGGTGGCATCGTTGCCTGCTTACATTGGTTTTTTTGGTTCCTGGATCCTAAACAAGTTAATATATCAAAAAATTAAATGAAAAGACATATTGTATATGATAAAGACTGCGAAGTTTTAATGTGACAATAGAAAGACAAATGGAAAATTAATATACATACAATGTACTTACAAAAGTTAATATAGGACCATTCAAACAAGGAAAAGATTGATTGAAGGGCCTGAATAAAAGTATTGCTTGGAGGGCCCATACCAAATATCTTCCATGTCACAAAAAATAAAACCAAGGTTATTGATAAGGTTGAACAAGTCAGTGATATTAAAACAATAAGTAAACATAAACAATTATTGAAATTGAAGCTTCGTAACCTTTGACGCTATTCTTATATTCTTTAGATTCAAATTTGCTTCTTAAAAAGTTTCGTAATATGTTATTTTCATATGTCTAAGCAGCCAATTTGAAAAAGGAAGTATTTACTTTGCAATTAGTCCATGCAATATCTGTGAATGATTTAAGAGTGTTGAAATGGAATGGCGTTTGAATACTTGATTTTTATATTTAGCTGATTTTTCCAGTGCTTCTGTACTTGCAGACCACATATGAAAATTTCAGGTACCGGTCTGAGGATAGAGTTAATCCTTATGATCGAGGACCAAACAAGAATTTTAGGGAAATTTTCTGCAAAAGGATTAGACCATCAAAGAACAATTTCCGGGCCAAGCTAGAACAAGATGTGCCAAGACAGACTGTGCATGTTCCTCCAAATATAGAAAGTCAAGATGATGCTGGAAATTTGCGTGTGAAAATTGGTTCTGATGTAGAAGCAGGTGAATCATCAACTGGAGTACATGGTCTGGAAGGGGAAAACAATGAAGAATTACAGAGTCGACATAGCAATAGTAATGATGTTGGTTTAGACATTAAAGATGGCTACGAGGATGCATTTACGCGTGCTATAGGCCGGCCTATTTCCTCAGAGAACAATGATGCAAGAACTGGAGCTTATCCCAGACGCTCTAGTTGGGGTCGAAGAAATGAAAATTTTGAAATCTCACCTGAGATACTTTCTCTGGGTTCAGGAATTACAGAGAGTGGTCGATTCAGTGGGCACATTACACCACCAGGAAACAGGTGAAAGTCAAGTGCTCATGGTTCAGATCCCTTTTCTACTTCAAATAGTTCTTGTGAGGATGATCCAGGTGCCAAATTTTACTCTCTGAAGTTATTCACATCTTTTGAACATTATTGTGGCAGCTAAAGCAACAGTTTCTCTTAATGAACTTGTACAGGGTTTGGCCCCTTCTTATTGGGTCCTCTTGCGTCCTAGCTATTTTTGGATTCTTTAAATATTTTTGTTTGTTAACAGTCTACCATTGCACCTCTGATTTACCATTGGAACTTGTAATCTTGAGTGGCATTGACCTACTTTGGTCATTCCATCCTGATTGACTATTGAAACTTGTACTTTTGAGTCACATTGACCTACATTTGTCATTTGTGGACATTAATAGAATTCCTTTTTTCTCATATTTACCCTCGTACAAATATAAAAATTCAATATTTTTTATATCTTACGAGTTCCAGTTTGACATAACGAACATTTTATTGAAGCTTCTAAACTGTGTGAGATGGTGTGTAATAATTATTTTTCAGCTACATCTAGCTTTCTTTTATGTTTGATCCACATAAAAGTCAAACTAAAGTTGCAAGTGAATAGTCATGCCCAAAATCTAAAACATTTTGGTATTTTTCAGTGCATATTCCAAGCTATCATTAATGTATAGAAAGTCTCCGATTTGGGAGAAGAATTTTCTATTGACCAAAAATTAGAGGACTCTATTTGTGTTTTTGATCACATGGGTGATAAAAACTGCAGAAGCAGGATACATAATTATCTTTGTTGCGGGGGATGCCTGTTTGGCAGTTCCTCTGTTAAAATAATACCATCAATGCACCCCAATTTGAATTTCAAGATTTGGTTATTTACAAATGGACTTTGTTTGCTTCATTATTTTATGTATTAATGCCCGCTCCACTATGTTAGTGTTTTAATTTGTCCGTTTTAGGACATCTCAAATCGGAAGTGTGAGGAAATTCTCTCTTCAAATTTGCAGGGGATGCTCTGTGATATAATCTACTCCTAAAATCTAAACAATAAACAAACTTGCTATTTATGCACATTATACAATTTTATCTTCTGGGGTTTTTGCATGAATATGAAATACTTGAAAGTACATTAGACCTATATTTTTTTATCATAGAGGTTGAAGCACAAGATTTGAAAATTTCCTGTCTCACCACCAGAGTTTTCTGTTATACAACTGAATAATAATACTAGCTTATAATCTATATAAATAACGTCCAAATATATCTTTTCATTTTTTTTTCATAAATTCATTTTTATTAATAATATTATATTATTAAGATAATAGTATCTACTTATTAACATAATAGTAAATATTATATATTAATATTAATAATATAAATATATAATAAATATTATTAATATTGTATAATATGTTTATTAAGAACTTGCATAAAATCTTATTATTTCAGTAAATCTATCTAAAACCCACGTGATTCAATTGCTGTTATTTTACTTTTTATGTCATAAATATAACTTTTGCTTAAATTAAAACACTGAATTACTTAGTAGCACCATATTGAAAACAAAGAAAATACATTATTTTCTCTCTTTCACTTACTCATATTGATCATCCTTTATAAATCAAATAACAACTTGAATATATGAAAAAAATATAAAATATTACTTATTTCACAATAATTTATTTTATTTCTAATATATTCTAAACTCTAAATATAAAATATCACTTATTTCATAATACCTAATGCACTGGCATAATGTATTTATGCATCAACGTGAACGGTCAAGAGTACGATTTTTATGGAGGAGATAAAGATTTAGGTACGGTAAATGTGATGAGTTGGTGAGTTTCCAGATTTCATGCTGTCCAAGTAGACACTTGTCTCACGTATTTAATATATTAACCTAAAGCATAGCAATTAATACATTCACGCATCAAATATAGCTTTATACATTCTATCGTGTTTATTTAAACATTTAATGAAAAAAATGCACGACCATCACTACTTCGCATTCAAACATTTCATTTTTATCATGTTTATTTTAGCTGAACGGTTTAAAAAAAAACACGGCGAGGATTTGTTATGAATCCGAGATTTATCCTTGAGTTTTTGTGTACACAGAATCTTTCAATGACTGTATGAAACACCTCTGACGTAATAAACTGGAAACAAATACTATTGACTGGTAGAAAGCAAAGACTAACGAATTTGTAGTAACAATAAGATTGATTAAGCATGAGAAAGTTTCTACAAACAATATGAAATGTGATTTTGAGATTGAAGATAGCAATTGCTTAAAAGCTACAATGCTACTTATAATAAGAGAAAATAGGTGCGCTGCACAAAGTTAATCACATATTGCCTTATCAAATCTCATAACAAAACACAATAATCTGACTTAAAAGTTGAATAAAAACTTCTGTTGCATAAATCTTGCACAAACTCTCCTTAGTCACGCCTTTTTTGTGTCAATACAAAGTGAAAATTGCGACTTTCCCTTATGTTTTTAAGTTGTCTTTGGTTGGGCATGGTTTCATAATGTCATTACCATTTTGATTTGCGGTTTTGTGTTGGCATTGCCAAGCAAAAAGTGTGACTTTCTTTTATGTTTTTAACTTGTCTTTGTTGGTCACATTTTCCTTATTCATTTACCTTTTAGCTACGTCGTGATTTCCTTCTAGCTTCGCCACCTAAACTAAGTTGCTAGTTCCTTTTGGCTTCACCACCTTAGAATGGTGTTCACTTCATTACTTTGTTCTCTATCATGGTTTTCTAATGACATTGCCACCTTAATCGTCATTTCATTAGATGTTTGCCAATTCTTTGTCACCATTTTGGATTGGCTTTGCCACTTAAAATGTGTGACAACTTCATGTCTACAAACTCTTTTAAATTGGCACACTTCAGTTGTGGTAGAGCCACTTAAAAAGGTGCAATTTTCACTTGACAATTATTTAAACATCTTAAACTTTATGTGTAATCCCCTATCTTTGCTACTTCTTGCTCATGCCAATTGAATTGACTGCTTATTCATTTTCTAACCTAATTATGACTTCCAATCTTTGTCACTATATCATCTTCCTTTTCACTCTAGACCTATCAACCTTCAAAAACTTGATTCATCTTTGTTTGCCATTCCTTATCCATGATCAATCTGCAAAGTTTGAAAGTAGACAAACAAGGCCAACATTGACAACTTGACAAGACTAAAACTTGGTTGATATGATGAGGTTGACATGGTTTACTGACTACAAACTTGCTTACCAAAGTTTTGTAGGGGTGCCAATACACCAATGTTCACCTTTTGTTGTATATATCATCCCATTCAACACACAACATGCACAATGAATGATGATTGATGTAGATGTGTATGTGTAAAGGATTGTGCCTACTGGTCTTTCCTTTTCTACATCAATCGAAGTCGAATCTATTTTCACAAAACAAAATCTAGACTGGAGCTTTTGAAGGTTTGCTCACTTGCAAGTAATTGGTCATCATTTGAAAGCATCTAATCAAGCCTCTTTGTTTTGTCTATGACTCTTTTGGTTGAAACATGCAATCTAATGGACCTTGAAATTGGATTTGTGAAGTGTGCAACAACCTAAATATTTTCATCCATCGATGTCTTTGTAAAGGTAGACATTTAATTTATTGGTAAGTGAAGCTACCTATGACATATTCTAGTGCACTAGATATAGCTTTCAACTTAGTAACTTATTGAATCTAATTCACATGTTGAAAGAAACTTATTGTGTTGACTAACTCAGAGAATGTAATGTCCCCTAATTGGGAATGCCCTAAAATTTCCCTAATTTCTTAATTTAGATAAACAAAGGGGTTAGAGAATATCTTTCACTTGATTGAAGCCCTGATTGAAGCCTTGCACACATATTAGAATCATTTACCACAATCATACTGATTAGTATATTATAATCATTTACCACAATAATACTAATTAGCATAATTAAATATTAGTAAACTCATGGTCAATCATTAATTCAATCACAAAGCATTTCAACACCCTTATGGGAGAACGTGACTCAATGGGGTGCCTAGGACCCATCTTGCCAACCATTTCCCTCTCACTATGATTTGGCCTCTTGTGTCGATTCACCATGATGGAGGGGTGAAATTACAATGAGTGCCTTGAAAATGCCATCTCTCCTAGGCCCAAGGCGTTGTACCATTGGTACCCCAAATGGATACCCCCTTGGCCTCCTTAGGACTACTTGGTCCCCTATCATGGGACTACTTGGTCCCCCATTATGGGACTGTTTGGTCCTTCATTACGGTACTTGGTCCCCCATTATAGGACTACTTGGTCCTCCATCTTGAGGTGGCGTACCTAGGAGAGTGCCCCATAACTGTTCCCCTCTTGTAATTTCAGTCTTCCCTTATCATGGCTAAACATCCAAATCATATGACAACCAGTATTAAGCATATTTTAGGAAGCAGTCATAACATGAATGTATCATTAGTATCTTGAATATCTAATGAAATAATCACAATCACTCACTAAATTATGTTGCACCATATAATTGTAAATCAAATCTCATACCACCAACTAAGGAAATCAGATTGTTGTACAAATGTTAATTAATTGATTATTTCTGACTTAGAAGATGCAAACCTCTATTCCTTTTATTTGAGCAGATGATCACTGTCTTAATGTTTAGATGTTAATTGATTCTCAGACTAAGTCAACTTGCTCTCCGATCGATCAGTTCTCAATGTTCAAAAGATGTTGCTTAAAGAGAAACAAACATATTAGTTTCAATTGAATAATGACTAATAATGATTAATAATTGTTGCAAGCATCATTATTGCATAATCGTATTATATGTATTGTTGTAGATGTAATTATATTCAACTTTCTTCCCTTATTGATTTATCATTTATCTTCATTTATCTCCTCCTTGAGTTAACTCTTGTTGTAGGGCAATCTAAGCCTGTCCATTTGACAAGTTGGGCACACCCCTGAAGGCGCTCCACTATTGAGGCGGTACATTCTATTGGGATCAAAATCATAGATTCTTATTTGGAATTTGAGGATTTTGATTGACATGGTTTAGATGGCCGTTTATGACCTTGTGATACCTTTTATGCCCATTCTCATGATTGTTGCGCTTATCCACCGAATTTGGTTTTCCCTAATAGTTGTTCCATCATTGGCGTCCTTGTCGTCCCCCAAGTGGAATCTTATTGGTTCTTGCGGCCAATGGTGGAGTAAATGTCCGGTTTCCCCATCTGTCTCTATTGAGTGTTCTTGCCCTTGTCTTCCACCTATATGTAGATACCTTTCTGCTCTATGTTTTCCTCCAATATTGCCCCTTGTTCATGGTATTTTTCCATGGCTCACTTTTTTTCGTGAATTTTTGTCACGGTACTTCAAAGTTTCACCAAGGCTATGCTTTTTTCGCCATTTAGATATGAAGTACATTAGGTTACACAAACATCTTATGCCACTACCAATTCAATGCATATTAGTATGCATGATTTTGGTTAGAAAATAATGGTAGATATGTTCATTATTAGTGTAATGTCCCCTTTTTGGCCCTAAGCTTTCTAGTGATTGATAGCCTATTTCCAAAGTCTTGTAGGCTACTTGAATGCGTTTTAGGATATCCAAGATTCTAGGAGGTTTTCCATCAGCATTTCAGGAGGTTGTTGCAGGACTTTGCCAGAGGGTTTTCTAGGTCTTTTTGGGTTTTTTGAGATCCTTAGTGGGAAGCCACTACTATTTTTAGTACTTACTCTTTTTAGTAAGTCACAACTGCATCATATAATGTGTTTATTTTGAGATTGGACACACTTACTATTTTTAGTAGTATGTTGTTTTTAGTAAGTATTATTTCTGGTAGTGGTGGTAGTTGGAGTAGCATAGAAAAATGGATCTTTGGACATTTTCACACTCATTTGGGTCCTTCTTCTGGATGTTGGCTTAGTTTTCCTTGATTTAATGTTGTATTGTGAATCACACATTCACATTAGGTCTTGGGACCTTGTGAATTAATAAGAGTTTTATGATGCCTTGCAAAAGTGTTGTGAAGTGTTGTAACACATTTTCACACTTTTCTAGGATCTTATTAATATATTTCATCTAAATAACCTATTTTTATCATTTACCAATCCTTATTTCAAAATGTTGTAAAGTGTTGTAACAAACTTTCAACACTTTTCTAGGCTTATCATTAATAATTAGACCTTTCTTATGCTTTAATTGGCCCCATTTTACATCTACAAGCCTTACTTATAAGTATTTTTTAAAATAATCCCAATAAACATCTAATTTTCATAACCCACTTTCAATGCCTTAGGTGGGACCCATTTACCATTAAGGGCGAATGAGTCCCCTTTGGCTCAAAATTCAAAGTCAATTCAAATTTCTAGCGGGTTTTTATTTTATAAAATCTAAGGTCCCCCTATGATGTATTTTCGGGAATTATTGCATAATCAAGTATAAATATAGGGTTTTTCTACTCATTTCACCCCCAATCAATCAACTAACTAAGCAATCAAGCAATCAATCAATCAATCACTCAAGCAATCTAAGCATTTCAAGTCTACATCCATTGGAGCTATCACTTGCATGTCTGCAACATTTCACTTCAAGGGTTTGGTGAGTTGTAGCATTGTATTTATTCATTTATCATTCTCTTTCCATATTTCATTTTATTTTCATGGGTTTAATTACCAACACAGGGTTTGACCAAGGCAAACCCCTATCCACTAACCCCACAACAATTTTTTCCCTCTCTTTGCATGTGATTTGCAGGTCTAGGTTGAAGATTTTTCAAAGAGAAAGATTGGAAAGGTTGTCATCAAGTTGTCAAAGCTATTTAAAGTTTTCAAAGCCCTAAGAGAAGCTTGGAGAAGACCTATAGGCTGAATTTCATAATTTCGGACCCGAATTTGAATCAGGAGCAAAGAAGCAGACCGAGGGCTACAGGGTCCACTTTTGAATTTTTAGAAATCTAGAAGTGCATTGATTCACCATTAGTGGAAAATGAGCCCCACTGCCTAGGCCTAAACAAGATTTTTGCAGAGCCCTGAGTACCCTTTTCTCAAAAACTTGTTCCGACAGATTCTTCCCAAAGCTGGACTAAGTCGCCCAGATTGGCATATGAGTCCTAGTTGGCTTCTACATTATATTTTTCAGGATTCCAAAGCTTCAATCCATCCTTCTCCAGTCTTTAGGTGCACATTTATAGTATGATAATTTTTTTATTATAGTTTACTTGCATTTCTAGGTCTTTTTGCATATCACATTGTGTTTTCAAACATTTTGCATTTTTTAGGTTTACATTTGGTAGTGAACCCCTTTTATCAAATTTCAGCCTTTAGGAAAATCCCCTTGGATAGATTTCAATCTCCTTTGCATTGGAATTTCAAGGGTTTATTCTTGATTGAGCCATTAAAATTTTTGTGTATCTCTCTCCTTTTAGGTTTAAAACCCTAGAAGTGTAAGAGAGGCACATACATCAAAAATCTTTTGGTTCAGTTGGAATCTTGTTATTTCTAGGAATTGGATTCTCCACCATTCTTGGAGTTTGAAAATGGAAAGGTTAGCAACTTAATTTTATTTTATAATGTCAAGTCACCTTTTGACCCCCATGCCTAGGATGCATAACTTAAGTTATTTTTAAAAGGTGGACTTGTGGTTGGATGCCTAGATGGAGACTTAAATTGTTTTAAAAGTAAATTTTATGCATAACTAAGGTGGATGCCAAAAGTGAAGGCCTTAAGTGATTTTAATAAAATATTTTATTCTCCAAGTTTGGTGCCCCTTTTGGAGGGAAAAGGGATTCAAACTTTTGGGTCTCAAAACCTATATATATCCCCACTTTCTTTCATTTGGAGATGCTAATTTGTGATAATGAAGTGTTGTTGAAATGCAAAGAGATCTCCTTGGGATTTGAGGATGAAACCCCTCTAGGTCGACTTCAATTTTGGGATTGCAAGATATCTCCTAGTTGAATAGTGGTGTAGCTCCATTTCAGGGGTTGTAGTTGAGCTCATATTGGTGATGGATTACTTGTTGCTTTCACTTTTGGGTTGCTATGATATCTTCTAGCTTTTCTTTGGTTTGTTAACTCTTCTTGCATCATTTTGAAGGAAGATTTGGAGTGTTTTATCAAAATTGGGTGTTACTGGTTCGTGCCTTTCCATAGCCTAACTAACCCACCTTTTCACTCATGTTGTTTGGATAGGCTAGTAACTTTTTGTGGGTGTTGGTTTATTGGCTCTTCCATCCTCGGGTGCTCATTCTTGTAAAATTTGAGATTTTTTAATGGAGAGATGAATTATCTTTACTAGTTGCCTCTTTAAGGAGGTCATAGAATCCTATTGGAGGGTGTTTTTGTGTGTTACATTGCTAATCAGTCTTGTTGATGGCTGCCTTCTAGCTCATTTAGGACGCCTAACCTGGTTCCTGCACTTGCAAGTAGTTTGAGGTGATTCCACAGAGTTTTAGTGAAGTTATGCTCATTTTATCATTGTTGGTTGGTGTTTCCAACTCATTGTTTGTGCATATCAGTTTGTTGTTATGTGTATCAAACTTGTAGCAACAACCATTTTGACCTTTCCTTGACCACAAAAGGACTTTTCACTGAGGTATAATTGTTGTTTGGGTTGGGAGTGTTCTCATACTTCATTGTAGCATCTTGGGGGAGTTTTTACTTCATATTCCTACCATTTTCTTTACCTAACAACATATGATGGTATGATATACTTATGTTGAGCTTATTGTTACACCAATTGGTAGTACCATTGGTGAATCCTCTTGTATTTATCTTTGATACTCACCCCACTAAACAAGTGGTTTCTCTTGTTGAATAATTGGTTGAGCCTTTCTTTATGTACTTATTACTCTCACTAAATAAGTGGTTGAGTTCTTTGTTTGCTTTCTTGTTATGCCTGTTGAACAAGCAGAGGATTGTGTGATTGGTCAGCTTGCCACCAAGTGCTATTTACTTGTACTTCTCATTGAATAAGCGAATAATTACTTTCATGCATTTGATTTTGATTACTCAACCCACTGAAAAAGTGGTAGCATAAAATATTTTAGTTGTAAGCCTTCTCATTGTATGCTCTCACCTTGCCCATATTGGGATCTAGGTGATTAGAAAGTGGAAGGTGTCTATTCCAATTAGCTTGATTTTATTAATGCAAGATCCCCTTTCACCGTATGCTCTCACCTTTCCCACATCGAGATTTGGGTGATCAGAAAGTGGAGGGTTGCTTATTTTGTTGATTATTATTGCATTTTAGCTATAACCCTAATGGGCGCAAATTTGAAAAAATTAAGGGTGGGTTATTATAGTGGTATTAGAGCCAAAGTTCCTACCAACCTGTTGGAAGATCAATAAAATTTAGAGTTATGACAATGGATTCTTGTAGGGTTGAAGAACATATCAATAGGAGTTATGAACAAGAGGCTACTCGACTCTTTAAAGAGTATCAAAACATAACATGGTTTATTTTGACTCTTTCTTGGGTGTTGTGATATTGAGACCTAGAAAAATGGTCTTGGTTAAGTACATTAGAACAATGAAAGAAAAATCAAAACTTTCCATTGAAGAAGGGTCAGAGAAAGAAGTACTTGTTTGTGGTTTGCGGCCAACAAATAAGCATGAGGAAGGAAAAAAATAGTCAACATGCATTGATGATGGGACTCTAAGTCTTAAATAAAATGAAGCTACAAGTGAAGAGCACATGACACTTCAAGATGATTGCGATATTGAAGAAAAATCACCCATTGAAATAGTGAATGGAGAACACATGAAGTTTGAGGAAGATACTGTCATGGAAATTGTCAAACCTTCCATGATGGATCAGTTTCAAGGAGGTATGAGTTCATTGGTTATTCCTCTAGTGGAACCTATCATTGCTTCATCACCCTTACCTTGTCTTAGCAAGGAATCAAATGGTGGCTTGGATGACATTGAGTTGGATGTTGTTCATACATATGATGGAAGCCTAGAAAGTCTAGTATGTGGTGAACAAAGAGGTTTGGTTAGGACTAATTTGATATTGCAAGATATGGAGGTGAATGAATATCATGATGCTAGTACAAGGGAGTTGAAGAGTGAATTAGTCATAGGGACAACCAATCATGAAGAGTACAATGATCACACTTTCCTTGAGTCGAGCAATCGATCTTTAGCACATGGGACCTAGGTGTGTTGGCACCTAAGCATAATGGGAATCCTACGTGGGATGAATTTCCTTTTGATCTGGATGATGTTAAAAACTCATAACACAATGTAACTAATGAGATTGTTGTTGAAGAAGAAGATGTCTTTAATGAAGAAGCTTGTATGACGAAGCTCCATAATGATTTCTTTGAGAAGGTTGTAACCACTAATGAAGAGTTTGATGCTACTGAAAATTTGAAAACAACACCTATTGGGGAGCATCTTCATCATTCCAGTGATGGCGATCTAAATTTCGAGCGGGAATCTCCTATGCATGAAGAACATCAGTTCAAATTCATAGAGAATCTAGTAGAGGAGCAAGATGAAATGGAGCCTGATGAGAATTTTAAATCAGCATTCAATAGTGACTCATTGCTTGAGTTAGAGGATACCATGACTTTTGATCAAAGTGACAATGAGGAGGAAGTAGTTTAGATGATTGTATGGCTCCTGATAATGAAGATATTTCCAAATCTTGGTTACGTGGAGAACCAAGACACTTGGTTGAACAAATACCTAGGGAGTTATGTGAATTGAAGAATCAACTCTTGGTCACCAATGAGAGGGTGATTTAGGTCCTCACAAAGTTGGAAAACACTCACAAGATCATTGAAATCCTCATGCAGAATGGTGTTGAGGGGAGAGTTACTTCTTCAAACTTTCATCTTATTAAAGATTCTTTGGAAACAATGAAAAAAAAGTACTTGCACTTGATTAGAGATCGAGATAATGCCATCGAATTTACAAACAATCCTAGTAGTGCATTCAAAGAAAGGGAGAGAAAGGTTGATGAGCTTTCTCTTGAGATTGTTTCAACAAAAGACATATTAGAAAATACTCGAATGACACTAATGGAGGTAGAAGATTAGCTAGCCGATACCAAACTTTCTAGAGAACAAGAGAATGAATGAAGAGCTGAAGAAATCAAGCAAGTAATTGATGAGCTTGATAGTCTTCAAGAGGAGTTTGACTTAGAGGGATTCCAAAGAAATCATCAGAAGTTGCATGTGTAGATTTGGATCAGCAAGTTGGATTTGAGCAAGAGAAAATGAATGAATTTCAAATTCTTGATAATCCTCTCTTTGAAGTGGGTCCATAGTCAATTTATGATAATCCACTCTTTATGATTGGAGATGAGACATCTGGTGAAGTTTCCAAGCATGAGGTGGAGTGTGGTTCCTAGCTTATTGATGATTTGAGATTAAAACACGAGGATGTGTCAAAATTTGTGATTGGTAATCTTCCAAGGTTGCTTGATAGTGAATGTGTAAGTGGGGTTGAGGATGAGTTTCCACATGGGAAGTGTTGGATCATGGTGACTTCAACATATTTGACATCTAGATGTTATCAAAACATGGTTTGGTAGTTGTTGGAAATTTCACTGCAACAAGGAAAGGAGATTTGTTACTTATGAAGGCAAGGCGATAGAAGAACCATTATCTCTAATTGATTTACTTCCTATGTTGAGATGTGATGGATTGGATCCTTGTGATAGGGAGGTTGGCCTTGTGGATTCGTTGAAAGGAATGGAGTATCATCTTGAATCAGATAATGTTGTTGTGGTGAGCCCTTGTGAGGAGGTTTCAAATGTTCACAAATCTCCTTGGTTTATGACACAATTTGATGAATTGTTGGCAGCCCCAACTTGATGGAGTCACTTGGGGAGTGGTTTTCTATGCCCATGATCATATGCGTGGACAAATTGTTGATGTTACCTCTCTTTGCATCCATCTTATGATTCCATTGATGTCCCCACAAATGGATTGGAGAGATATTCTGAGTGAATGTTGGGTCTATGGTGAGTTGGTGACACTTTAGAGGACTTTCCTACCCTTGGACATGAGCAGAGGTGCCATTTTGGCTGATGATTCTTAGTGTTGCAGCAATTGTTCTTCTTGGGTGCTATTTGTTCAAGAATCAAACTTCAGATTGACCATTTCTAACTTGGAGAGTTGTAGGTATGCTCATTTTCAGTCCATTTATCCCCTTAGTAGGATTGACTTGTGGTATCAGATGAGGGGAATGTTGAGTTTGGGCAATCAAAATCTAAGTGGGAGGAGTGTACAAGCACCCATCAGTTGCTATTCTAATCCATTCACTGGTTCTTATGTTTGGGACAACGAATTATTTTTCAGTTATGAACTTGATGGTGGAATGTAGGAAGTTGAGAATGAGGAAGTTAACAATAAGTTTCTCAAATTTACCTATGGGGTGCTATAGGGTTTTGATCATGGGGATCAATTTTCCAAGGAGTTGGCTAATAATTTATTGAGTTTGATCACTCTTCTTATGGGGGAACTTCATGACACTACATTTGGAGGCACCCAATAGAGCAATGTTCCTATTTGGGGGAGCTACAAATTCCTTAGAATTATTTGGGATCCTGGAGTAATGTTGAGTTTGATTTAGAATCAATCAATGCATGGCTTTCAATTGCTTGGGGACAAGCAATCTCAAGGAGGGAGGATTGTAATGTCCCCTTTTTGGCCCTAAGATTTCCAGTGACCAATAGCCTATTTCCAAAGTCCCGTAGGCTACTTGGAGGGAATTTTTAGGGTTTCCAAGATTCTTGGAGGTTTATCGTTAACTTTTTTGGAGGTTGATGTAGGAGTTTACTAGAGAGCTTTCTAGGTCTTTCTAGGTTTTCTAAGATCCTTGGTGGGCAGTCACTGCTATTTTTAACAGTGTCTATTTTTAGTACTTACCATTTTTAGTAAGTCATAACTACATCTCAAAATGTGCTTATTTTGAGATTGGACACAATAGTTTTAGTAGTATGCTATTTTTAGTAAGTATTATTTATGGCAATGATCTTGGCAGTAGTTCAGTGTAGGGTTACTATTTCTGATAGCAATGGCAGTTGCAGTGGTTGGCATCTTGTTATTTCTAGCAATTGGATTCTCCACCATCCTTGGAGTTCAAAAATAAGGTTAGCAACTTAAGTTTATTTTATAATGTCAAATCACCTTTTGACCCCCACAAATAGGATGTATAACTTAAGTTGTTTTTAAAAGTTGGATTTGTGGTTGGATTCCTAGATGGAGACTTAAATTGTTTTAAAAGTAAATTTTGTGCATAACTAAGGTGGACACCTAAAGTAAAGGCCTTAAGTGATTTTAATAAAATATTTTATTCTCCAAGTGTGGTGGAGGGAAAAGGGATTCAAACTTTTGGGTCTCAAAGGCTATATATGCCCTCACTTGCTCTCATTTGGAGATGCTAATTTGTGATAACAAAGTGTTGTTGAAATGCAGAGAGATATCCTTGGGCTTTGAGGATGAAACCGCTCTAAGTTGACTTCAGTTTCAGGATTGCAAGATATCTCTTGGTTGAATAGTTGTGTAGCTCCATTTCATGGGTTACAATTGAGCTCATACTGGTGATGGCTTACTTGTTTCTTTCAGTTTTGGGTTGCTATGATGTCTTCTAGCTTTGATTTAGTTGGTTAACTCTTCTTACAATGTTTTTAAGGAATTTTAGGAGTGTTTTATCAGACTTGGGTGTTGCTAGTTCATGCCTTTCCATAGCCTAGCTGGCCCACCTTTTCACTCACACTGTTTGGAGAGGCTAATAACTTTTTGTGGGTGTTGGTTTATTAGCTCTTCCATCCTAGGGTGCCCCTTACAAAAATTGAGATTTTTTAATGGAGAGATGGAATTATCCTTGCTGATCACCCCTCTAGGGAGGTCGTACAACCCTGTCAGAGGGTGTTTTTATGTGTTACGTTGTCAATCAGTATTGTTGATGGTTGCCTCCTAGCTCATCTAGAATTCCTAGCCTTGTTACTACACTTGCAAATGGTTTGAAGTGATTCCATAGAGTTATGGTGAAGTTATGCTTGTTTTACCATTGTTGGTTGGTGTTTCCAACCCGTTGTTCATTCATATCAATCTGTTGTTTTATGTATCAAACTTGTATCAACAACTGTTTTGACCTTTCCTTAACCACTAGATTTTCAATGAGGTATAATTATTTTTTGGGTTGGGAGTGTTCTCATACTTCATTGTAGCATCTTGGGGGAGTTTGTACTTCATATTCCTGTCATTTTATTTACCAAAGAGAAACATATGATGGTCTGATATACTTATGTTGAAATTATTGTAACACCAATTGATAGTATCGTTGGTGAATTCTCTTATATTTGTATTTGATACTCACCCCACTAAACAAGTGGTTGCTCCCACTGAATAAGTGGTCAAGTTCTTTTTTTACTTTCTTGTTATGCCCGTTGAACAAGCAGAGGATTGTGTGACTGGTTGACTTGCCACCAAGTGCTATTTACTTTCTTGTACTTCCCGTTCAATAAGTAGATGATTAATTTTGTGCATTTGGTTTTGATTACTCACCCCATTGAAGAAGTGGTAGCATAGAATATTTTACTTGTAAGACTTCTCACTGTATGCTCTCACCTTTCCCACATCAAGATCTAGGTGATTAGAAAGTGGAGGGTTTCTTATTTTGTTGATTATTATTGCATTTTGGATAACACTAATGGGAAAATATTTGAAAAATTAAGGATGGGCTATTACAATTAGTTGCTAACATGAACTCGATAGCCTCGTATATATTATGTGTATCTTGATTATTTATAATTTTCAAAGTGACTAGATGCCAAGATTCATGCCATAGTTAACAATCAACATCTTTGAAGGTGGATTCCCATTTTGACCTCTATGACCTTTTTTCATTTATAGATAGACCAACCAATAAAATATAATAACAATAATTGGTTATAACTCTACACCAGTAGTTTAGTCAAGATCTAGATTAGACTTTAGTCAACAGTTTGGCATTCATGCTTAATAATATTCTGTTTGTTTGTTTTTGTTAGCATTTTAATTTGCACCCTTTGGTGCAACACAAATTGAAACAATGTGTAAGATAATCCCTTTCTTCAAATAAGAAGGGGAAGCTCCTTATAAAGAAACTAAGTAACTACATATCTTTTGGTTCTTGGACAAGGGCACAAGGCTTAACAACATTTTTGCTCAAAAAAAATGATTGAATTGGTATAACAAAGAATGCACAATTCAATAAAATGAATAAATGAATAAAGTAAAAATCCGCAATCACCAACCTTAAAAAAATATGTGATACAAACCTGTGAATTTGACAAAAATGACGACTTCTCAAAATAATGTCGACTTTGAAAATGTGATTATCTACTTAAAAACAATGATGAATAAAAATAATATGGGTTATAAATAGCTTAGGCTAAGAATAACCCATTTGACAATCGACTCTTGGCAGTGATTTTAGTGAAGCGCTCTTCCATTTTGACCATGGCAACTTCTTTGAAGAAGTTCCTATAACCCCAAAAATGAATATTGGTAACTTGAAATTGAAAAACCATTCCTTTTACTACATTTAACATGAAACCTTAGTTGAAATTTGCAATTTTGGATACTTTACAACCTTAGAGTATAAATTTTTCTATTTTTTCTCGAAATTGACAAAACAAAAAATTGTTGTGAGGATTGTTGAAATGACTTTCACAAAAATATTGTTTAAAGTTTTATTTTATAAAAAGAAAATCAGCAATATACATTAAGACAAATACATGCACAAATCTACAATTTTGAGTGTTATTATGCACCACTAATATCTTGCCTTTGGATGACTAAAAATATGCTAAAACATGATAAAAACCCTAGCCATAATCTAGAATAATTGAATAGTTGTATATTAATTATAATGGTTGAAAATTTGTTTTGTTTAGCAAAATGTTGTGAAAATATGAATTTTCCTTCTTCAATTGAACACTTGAAAATAGAGCCGAACTTTCATTGCCTCTATGAAGTGCACACTTCATATATGCTAAGGTGTTTTTAAATTTTTTTTGAATAATGAGTGGCTGAACTCTATGACACCCTTGAAAAGGCTTGCAATTTTTGAAAAATGGTCTTAGTTTGAGTGCACGCTTGGCCATAGGACTACAACTTTTGAGTATTAAAAAATGTTTGTTCTTCATATGAATGTGCCCCTATTTATGGGAAATCACTTTTTGTGTTTTTGAAAATTCACATTCATCTATCACGAGGGGCATTATTGTGAATCATATATTTTATCTAGCATTTTTGATGCATATTTGGTTGTTTTATTAATTAATTGAAATTTAAAATATAACATGATTATGAATTTCAATTAATTAATAAATATGATCAATTGTACATCCAAAGTGTTGGATAGATGTTGACCTTGTAAATAGCCTTATATTTTTCACATTTTGAAAATATTTCTAGTATAAGGCACACACCTATGAAATAGATGCAAATTATGGCATTTAACACCTCTTAAGTGAGGCACATGTCAATGAAATAGGACACACATTTTTTTTTTTTGAAAACCTATCTTCCTTCACATTGATGCATGGTCATACATTGAGCAACATTTTTCCTTTTAACTTCAATGCACCTTTTCACATAGGTGCATCCCTACTAATTGGGCGAGAATTTTTTCATGCCTTAGTGATTTTTTTATTTTTCTCAATCATCTATGCTCTAATCTTTGCCTCACCAAATGCATTGGAAATTTCCTTTCATTAGCCTTGCAAATACACCAAATAGAGATGACAAAAATGATATTGATGATTGTGAAAAGGGTTCAAGTAGGGCTCACAAAACAAGACATTTTAAAATTTTTACTCAAAGCATGAATTAATACAATTTTCTTTTGTATGAGTACAATAATTGGCTATATCTTAGGACCACAATGTATACTTGGGGCGTAAGACTTCTAGAATCTTTAGTTCATTAGTAGATTAGTGTCTTATTAGTTGGGCATATGGTCAAGCTATTCCTAAATTATCTAAAAGAAGATAATCACGAATCACTTAAGTGATAGAAAACATATCTTATTAAAAAGGGGAAACACAACATGACACAATGCAAAAACAAAATTTCTCTTTTATGAGTGTGATTGAAGGGAATAATTTTTTTACACAAATTCATTTACAAGTTGAAAAAAGTAGCAACCCAAATTTACAAGCCAAGACCCAACTATGTTACTATATTATCTTGATAATAGTGTGATAGATCTATTGTGAAAAAAGGCTTAGGAGGATATTTAAGTTCTTGTGGAGAAAAAATAGGTGAGGACTCACCACTACTTGTGATTCAAGATAAATATGAAAGTCACCAATCCAATTGAAATTCATCCACATTTGTTAGAGTTACTCTATCAAAGCTTGATGTTGTATATTTTCATAATTGATAATCACCACATCCTCTATTTTCTTTACAACCTCTTGAAAATCTCCATCTCTTGTAGTGTCATCCACAACTAATGGAATATGTAAACTAACCTTGTCATTGGAGCACACAAAAACTATCAAATTTGAGAATGAGTTAAATTTTAAGAGAAAATCCACCTCACCCTCTAATGATGGATCACTCTTAAGATGTATAAAATTGTCAAGATTTGAGATCAAAATTTCCATAAATAGATCTTATTTGATGCATGATTCTAGATCTAGATTGCCTTTAAGAAGAAGATCATGTTCTTCATATAACTATGATTTGACATTATGAAGAAAGATTTATCTTTCTATAGAAAACTCTCTATCCCAAATGAAGACATTGATAGATACTTTTCATGATTAGTGTGCATGGAAGTTCCTCAATTTTAAGTTGAAATATCCTCAAAGAAGAATATTTTTGTTCTTTGATAATAGAGTCAAATATTGAGGAAAAATGCCATTTTTTAGCATGAGACTCCATCTCCTTAAGAAATATTTCTTGAGTAGCTTAAGTGGGTTGAATTTCTTTGATCTATCTCATGCAAGTTCTTTGAACATCCCTTACAATAAATAAAAGAAGGAACTTGATTCATCATCTTCTCTAGTGCAATTGATTTCTTCTTGCTTAGTAAAAATGGTTGGACACAACTCATATCTTAAGGTGCTTGTGTTATCTCATCTTCTTAAGATAACATATGACATAAATGTGTAATAAGAAGTTTATCTTCAATCAATAATCCTTCACTTTCCTCAAATAATTTGAGAAAATTAGGTAAAATATTTGATTCTTTTGGATATTGTTGTTCCACTTGAAGTTCTATTCATACTTTTCTCTGTTTTGCTTTCTTTTTTTCCTTTTCATGCTCATTTTTAGGTTGTTTATTTTGTGAACCTATGAAAGAATCTAGCATATGATTATGCAAATCATTTCTTTATAAAAATCATGTTCATATTCAATATAGTTCATCATAGAGTCACCACTAGGTTCATTTAAAAATTGAGCAATACTTGAGTTTGCTGATTTGAAGCCTAGGAATCCCATAATTTGATTAAGTTTTTTCATATTTGAACATGTATTTCTATTGTGAGAATTTGTATCATTAAAAGTACCTTAATCAGTTGTAGCTGGAGGTCTTTCAATTACTTGTTGGTAGTTGGAAAACATGGCTTATTGATTGTTGGCAAATGGTGGAAAATTGTTTATAGTTGAAGATGATTGATATTTGTGAATAGACACATGTTGTTGCAATTGTCTCTTCATAATTGTAACATTATTGACCTCCATTTATAACAATGGATTCATTGAACGTTGAACTAGTGGGATAATAATATCCTTTTTTTATTTTTCTAGTGGTAACTTTGAACTAGTGGGTTGATAAAATCTTTTTTTTAAATTTTTTTTCTAGTGGTAATCATATGATCCTCCAACTCAATTGTATGTCCTTGAAAATCTTTCAATTTAGTATCATGATGTATTTTTATAAAGAAAACAATATTTGATGATAGAGCATTTATAAAACAAAATAGAAGAATCCTGTGAGAGGAATTCAATGTAGTATTGCTTCTAGTAATGAGTTGATTGAATATTACCATAAACTCCCTTATACTCTCATTATTATTTTTTATTCAAACTTAAGAGTCAAACAAATAAAATATGATTATATTTAATTGCTTTAAAGCATGCAATAAACTTCTCACACATAGTGTTCCAATTGGTGATGTAATTAACTTGAAGATGATGTAACCAATTTATAGTTTTTCCTACCATAGTATCAACAAATAATTAAATTGCAACATCCTCATGAGCAACACCAAGAATTTTTCAAGTTGAAAGTGCTTGAAGTGGTTCCTTTTTTGACACTAAATATGTCTTGATAATCTTTGGCATAGATATAGAAGAAGAATATTGTTGTGGAGGAGAATAATAGTGTAAACTACACCATGATTGATCATCAATTGTTTGGAATTTTTGTTCCCTAGAGTTGCTCAAAAACCATTAGTATTTTAATTTACACTTTTTGATTCAACACAAAATGGAACATCATTTAAGGTAAAACCTTTTTTCAAATTGGAAGGGGAAGCTCCCTATAAAAAATTAAAAATAAAACCCTAGAACCTAAGGGCACGACCTCTTGCTTTCTACACTATATACAATTTAACTCTAGGGTTTAAAAAATACATTGCAACAACATTAAGTTACTACGTATTTTTTCATACTTTTACAAGATAACAAGGCTTAACAACACTTTGGCTTGATACTATATTTTTTTTACCTATTTTCTTAAAACAAACAATCTATACCAACTATTAAATACTCTCTTTCTTGATAAAATTTGAGACTAAAGATTGTGAGTGCAACACACGAATTGAATTGGTTTAAACAATGTACACACAATTTGATTTAATAAAATAAGGAATTGAATACAATATCACATCCACCAAATTTATAAAGACATGCAATACAAAGTCTACAAATTCAACAAAATAATTAAATTTATCCAAGTAAACATTCATGAGATCTCTCAAAAAACATGAATGACACTATAATTCACAAAATTGACATTGCCAAATTCTATTAAAATTTTAAATGCAAATGACATCTATAACTATTTACAATGCTTTGTATGACAAGTAATTAAAAATGGCAACTAGTGCTTTTCTATGAATAGTTTGTTTGCACACAAAACAAGCTTGTTATAAAATTTTGCCTATAAATTCTAACCCTAAATTAGTAAATGTTCAAATAGATTTTTGATAAAGAGAACAATCAAATAAAAATAGACCTTATGTTGTGTTCCCTTGGAGGAGGAATTCCTAAAATATCTCAATAGGTGCTACTAAATTTTTTTGGGAGTTTTTATATGAAGACGATCTCATGAATTTTGTGGTAACGAGCAGTTTTGAAACTTTAAGCTCTAAAATTTCAAAAATTTGGTGGCCTCATGATTACTTTTTAGGAACAAAAAAATCTACATTTACAACTATATAGTTAAATCTAAAAAAAAATATAAATGAGTGTCATTTGATAGCAAAATTCTAAGAAATTGGTGGTAAAAAGTCAGCCCACCTTAAAGACACCCTGTTAAAATATAAATCTAAAAATTAGAGGCTCCTATTTTCTTGCAAAAATTCTAATATATTCATAAAATCCCTTTCTTAGAGTTTCTTAAAATAAGCAATTTATAATAATAGTTTAAAAAATAGTTCTTTCTTTAAAAATAAGAGCTAAAAATAGTAGGCCCAAAAAAATAGAAGTACGAAGAATAGAAGCTACCAATATGTAATTAAAAAAGATTTACAATACAAAATTTTAAAATTGCAATGACCAAACATATGACAAACGCCAAAAGAAACAAGGAGTCAATACTTGAGCTGAAACACTTTAAATAGGTCTAGATTGTAGTTGGTCTAAAGATGATTAAATTGATCTTGAATTTGTCGAATTTGAACCATAGAAATAATATTTTTCTTGGATGAATCTTGAAGTTGTGAAAACAAAAAAGAAACCTAAAAAACCATGTTAGAGTAAAGCATTAGAATACCGGTTTCTTAAAAATAGTTGCTTGAAAACACATCATTACACTTGGCCTTCCAAATATTATGTAAAATAATTTGTTTGATTGAATCAACAATCACATTAAATGCAAACCAAAACCAAAGAGAGCTTCTTTCCAGTTCAACTTATGATGAAAAATATAATTTATTTTAAAAAATAACATTCCATTGTTTTTTAACAAAAAAACAATCCCAATTCATATTTTCAGTGCATAAATAAAAGTAAATGGTTAAACCAAAATGTTTTTCAATCTATCTCCAATAGGTAGTTTATGATTTAAAACTTTCCAAGCCAACAATTGTATCTTTGCATTAGTTTTTGATTTCCATATTTGTGTACTTATTTTGGTCCACATTTTGGAGATAAATATGCATTTCCATTTGTGATTGAAGTGAGGAACGATATTCCAATGAAGCAAGGAATTAAGATAGATTTTCTTTAATGAGAGATAATTGAAATGAGTAGAAGATAGCTATTTCCAATATTTAAAAGGATTGCATTCCATGGGAGTACACATTTTCATAGATAACTTAAGAGGAACTAATGATTGCACATATATCATAAATTCTTTGTACTTGACATTCAACCCATACCATTCTTTGATTTTCAGCTATGAAACCCATCAAAATAATTAAAATATCAAATATCTTCAAATTGTTAAACACCTTTCTTATACATATAATAAGAATGTTTAATAAAATAGATAGAAAGTAGTTGATTATGGTAATTAACAAGTTTATTCCACCAAATTGATGATGAAGTAAAGTTGAATCCATGTTGTAGAGAGGAATCATTCCATTGGAGAAATTGACAAACTTGGTGCTAAGCTTTCCAAATAGACTGTAAAGGAAAGGAAGCCTTGATTTTTAAAAAAGGAGACATAATGGTTCTATCAAACCAACTATTTAATTGTCATTTTTTGTTTGTTGTAGCTTGGATAATTTGGTTACGAACAAGGATTTTCCATGGTTCATTCCCTTTATCAACTCTAATAATCCACTTCATAGCAAGACACAACCCTTGTTTTTTGGGATTAATGATTCCTAATCCACCCTTATGTCTCAGTTGAATGCAAAGGGATCAAGAAGAAGCAATAAAACCAACATTGCCATCCCATTTCTAGACCAAAGAAATTTTCTAATTAATTTGTTCAAATATTCATATATATTTTTAGATGGCATCCAACAAGATAATAAATAAACATGGGTGGCAATAAAATTTTTATTGGTAATTTGAATTTTACTAAGCAATGATAAAAACTTATTGCAACAATTAAATATTTTTTTCTTAAGTCTATTTAGGAACTGGTTCCACACATCAAAAAGAGAGAACCCTACACCAAAAGGAATATCAAGATATCTAGTAATCTCCCCATGTTTTTGTTTCCACTCTTTGTGAATCCATAGAAATGGGACTATATTGAAACATCAAAAATTCAGTCTTGTTGTGAGCTAACTATGATCCAAAAACGGATGAAGCAAATGGGGCAAATGGAGCTAAAGAGTGATTTTTGCATGATCTTGTTCATTTGGAAGAGATGACCCTATTTAGCACTTGCAAAATTTGAACATGTGAGAGTAAGATATTCCCCTTCTGATAACATCAACCATGCCACAAGTAGGCTTTGAGCAAAGATTAAAGAATAAAAGAAAGTATTATTTTCTTGGTTTTCCTTGCCTTCCCTCCTAGACAACATAATGTCACCATTGCTAGTAGAAATGGCATTCCATTTGGGTTTTGAAGACACGAATGAACCCTTAATGGCACCCCTACTTCTTGCAATAAATCTACTTCCTTGAAGATATCAATTAATATGGAAAACACATATTAGAAGCTCTCGACTTCCTCTCTCAATGATAAAGGCCTCTTTTGCAAAATTGTCTTTTTTTAGCTTGAATTAGGTCAAATGGAAAATTGGGTTCACAAACAATGTGGGGAAGGTTTCAAAATTAGGTTACTACCCAAATTATATATCCAAGATATTGCCCCTAGCCATGATTCAAAGTCAAATATCTTTAATAAAGGTTCTTGGATTTGGAATGGCTTTAGGTTTTTTCCTAGCTTATTGGAGACTCTATTTTGATTTAGTGATTGCAAGATTGGCTCCACTCCCCTTTGGATTAGGATTTAGAATGCCTTCTCTAAGTATTGGGCCCTAAGCTCTTTCCAAGATTGACAACAAATTGGATTCTTTTCTCTCTTTATATGATAACATCAAAGAAGAAGACCGCTTTGGAGATTATGCTTAAATTTGTATTAATTATGACCTTTCCAAGTCCTTTCCTAAATCTTATGAATTCAATAATCAAGGATAGTGTTTGGAAAAAAAATTGATATGGAAGGCTATGTCCCAAGTCATTTTCACCATCACAAACCTTGCTACACCCAATATCATTATGAAGAAAAAATATCAAATTCATAAAAAGGTATGGAAGGAAAGGAAAATCTTATTGCCACATCCAATGTGGAAAGGCCTTCAAACTCTCCCCCAAAACTATTTTATCCTATTATAGAGGGATTCATAAGTAATCCTCCTATTAAATCAAAATATTGGGTTGGAGAAAATTCTAATCAACCTATTGTCACCATCCCTTCTCAACTTATACAAGAGTTCCCTATTTACAAATCGTAGTGTATTTTGAACAAATATAAATCAGTGGACAAGGTAACTATCTATAACAATGAATTGTTCTTTGGATTTGATCTCAGTTGGAAGGTATGGCAAGGATTTGGTTCCTAAGACAATCCTCACCATATCCCAACTATTTCTTCAAAAGCTATACCAAATTGCGATATGCAAAATAAGAAGGGAAAAAAATAGATTTGAAGAAAGATAAAAAACAAGTTATTTGTTAAAGGTAGTAAAAAGAGTGTCCATTATTTTTATGAATCTAATATTTGAGGAGTGGAATTCCCCTCAAATATGTCATGAAAATCATATCTTAGAATGTTAGTGGTTTGAATGTCCTTGAAAAAAGATACTCAGTAAAGTGTTAGTTAATTTTGCAAGAAGCAGAAATTGTTTTTCTTTAGGAAAAAACATCAAAAATGAAGCCCTTATGTTGGAGGTTGTGGAGGTCTTGAAATTATATGGTCTCCTTCCTCCATTACATTTCTTTGATTCTTCAAGGAAGTAAAAGACAATTTTGAAAAGTCATTAGTCTAAATTTGGATTAAGCTTCTTTATCCTCAACATTTACGGCCCAATTATCATCTCCTCGAGAAAAAATATGATTTACTTCTTTTAGCTATTGTCAAGCCTAAAAATTAAGATTTGGTTATCTTAGGAGGGGATTTTGATGTTATTTCATACTCTTCTAAGAAACAAGGTAGAGTTACCAATCCAATTCATTCTTAGTTGGATTTAATTGCTTATAATGAAAATATTCAACCAATGGACTTGATTCCAAGGGTAAGTGCCAAAAGATGGGGGGCCAAAAAGGGGTCATAAGTGGTCACTTTTTTTTCTTTTTTTCCTTTTTCTTTTTAATTCTAAAATCAAGAAATATTGACCTTGGAAGTGAAATTGGGGATAGTTATACTCAAAAAATTTAGATGCAATAAAAACAAGGATCGTAGTGCTTTGAGTCTACTTTCTAAACTACTATTTTTTTTTTGAAAATGGTTGAGATTAAGCGGTTCAAAAGAGGGAACCACAAAAATTAATTATTTTTGTCAAAAAAACATAACAAAGTGACTTTTGTGGCTCCCTCGAAAGGTTAACTTTTTTTTTGTATTTTTAAAATCGCTTTGGTGAGAAATTAGCTAACATGTAGTTTGTGCTGATTTTTCTGATAATTTTTTAATGAATATTTGATTTTTTACTAATTTTCAAAGTGGACACTTCCTGAAACAAAATTTTGGCTATGCTACCCCTATAAATTTTGAAAACTAATTGAATTTTTTTTTTTTAATATGTGTAGAATGGAGTCTAGTTTCTAAAAATGTAATTTATTTGAAATTTTGATGAATGATTAATTTATAAAGAAAAAATTACCAAACACCGGTTTTTGCCAAAAAATAGACACACAAACAAAAGAAATTAAAGATGAAAGGCTTAACATTGTCAAAATGTGAACAAAATTGCATCGTTAGATAGCTAAGAGAGAGTATAACATTACCCAGGTGTTCAATTTGTTCAACCTTGAAACACACGCAAACCTGATGCTTAACACAAATGTGATTATGTGAAATATTGTAGAATTCACAAAAACATATCTTTGGACATTGGGAAGGAACTCCAAGCCTTTGGGTTGGTATTCCAAAACAAATACCAAGCCTAAGGCTTTGGGATTCCCAAAGTAATAAATAATGCGAGCGTATTATAATGTGCTCATGTTATTTCATTGTATTGACATATTTTGTGCGTTTGTGTCCAAGAGTTGCCTAAGCAAGACATAATGCAAGCACATTATAATGCACTAGTTTTATGTCTTGCTTTGTGTTAAATGCTAGTCTATTAAATGTATGTATATATATTTGTATGTTTGTATGTATGTATGCTTGTATGAAATGTGTGTATGTATGTATGTATGTAAGCCTATATGTATGTATGCTTGTATGTATGTGTTTAAGGGGGGAATAGGGTTTGCATCACAATGAATTGATCAAGATGATAAACTACTAATTCTCACCCTAAAACATGCAATTATGTGTATGATATGATGCAAATAATAATAAAAAATTAATCCTAATTATTATAGCAACAATGAGGGAAGTTTTAAGAGGCTAGAAAGGTGTGTACCTTGTTGCAAGAAGGCTATTTTAGGTCATAGAAGACTCATTTTCCCTTATTGGCAAATGGGTCCCTGTTACAGTTTTTGAAAACTGAGATCTGGGCTATGTTCTTCAAGATTTGCACTCTTAGCTCCTTAGTGATCAGCTCCTAAAAACCTGCAACAAATTTTGTAGCCTTTTTTTTCGTGTTCTTGCAATATAGGTGACAACTTTGCAACTTGACAACTTTGGAAATTTTGCTTCAAACTTGTTCTCCACTTGGTCTTCAACCTATAAATCTACAAACACACATTCAAGAGGAGAAAAACTTGTTGATTGTTAGAGGATCAAGGGGTTTTCCTAAGTCAAACCCCTTTTAGGTAATTAAACCTTGTGATGAAATAATGAAATTGAAGCATGAAACATGAAACATGAAATGTTGATACCTTGGAAGTTATCTTGGAATATAAATTTGCAAACTAACATGAAGTGGCCATGCATAATGTAGATCTTGATCTCAAATTAGATGTGAAACAATGCTTGCCAATGGATCTTCAATGCTACATCAACAATCTAAGCTCAACAACATGCTTGAATGCACTATGCCTTTGACATGATGATATGATCTTGAATTACTACAATAAACTCTTGATAATATGCCCTTGAATGCCTTTGAAATGCTTTATAATGCTCTTGCTCTTGACCTCATGAAGTCAAATAAAATTTCTAGGATGAAACTATGTAAATTAACCTTGTATTTATACTAAATCTAGGAATTAGCCTTGAAACTCAATAATCCAAGCTGACATTAGATCTAGAATTGAAAATCATTAAAATCCCGTTACAAATAAATTCAAAAAGGGTGTCCTATGTGAGGAGGACCCATTCACCACCTTGGGCGAATGGGTCCTAGCACAATTTCCTAGGAAAAGTCTTCAGGGGGATGAAATAACATCAAAAACCCATTTCAAATATGCTAAGAAAGGGGTGTCCTATGTTAGGAGGACTCATTCTCTAGTAAAGGTGAATGGGTCCTAGCACAAATTTCCAAGAAATCAAATTTTCCAAGTTAAATGTCATGTATTATCATCAATGGGTGTTGGGATAGATCCTTGAAAAATGCAATCAATAAGGCTTAGATTTGAATTAAAGGGGCCCATTAATCTCAATTAACCATAATTAATTAATGAAACCCTAGATTAGTGTAAAAGTGCAATAAAACACTTTACAACACCCTAAATAAGGCACCATTGAGTCCATTTTATCATTAATTATTCATTCCTAAGCTAAACATGAAAAAGGGTTACTCTTTTTGACACTACATTTTACCCCCACTTTAGTGAGAGTTTTCCCCCATGACAAACTCACACTAAAGTAGACATTCAAGACACTAAAGTATGCAACAATAACAAAGATACATAGTCATACCCTATTAAAGGCAAAGAAAATAAAGAAAAACAAAGGATCAAGCACAATTGTTCCAACACAATGTGGAACGTGGTTGTTTGTCCATAACATGCACTACTCACTCTAGGGTAGTGGAACCTCAGTCCATCCACTAGGTGAGTTATCCTAACCATGCACGCTCACTCTAGGGTAGTGGAACCTCAATCCATCCACTAGGTGAGTTATACCAACAAGGTGGAAAATGAGAGGATCATATTAATCTTTCATACCATATCGAAATTGTCCTCCTGACAACTTTGATAAGGCACCACAATGTAATGCTTTTAAACATTTTTGAATGTCATGTTTATAAGTTTTTGTTAAAGGGTATTTTTCTTTGTTCATGTAAGTTCTTCTTAGGGAACATCATGCCTAATGTCTCCAAGAGAGGACAATTCAAACAGTATCAAATCACCACTTGTGGGATGCCTCTTGCTTTGCATCATGCCACTAAGAGAAATCATATGCTTAGAAATATCACACTCGTGGAGGAAATCAAACCCAATGACACCACCAAGAAAAAGACACGTCACAAGAAAAAAGAAAATTGTGCCATGAAATATGTTGAAAGATGTCATCAATGTATGCCCCCACTTTAAAGTAGTTGTTAACACCATTACTGTGAGCAACTACTTTAAAGTAGCCAATGTTTTCTCCTAAGAAATGAGAGATTTCTTCAGAAAACCCTATGCCAAGTGCAATGCTCGAAAAACATACACATTCCAAAATAAATAATTACCATGATCAATGCACATCATAAGTAAGGGAAAGGAGATAACATGCATAACATTTATATCCATGCATGCTCAAAGGAAAGTTGATTAAAGATACTCGGTACATATAAATTACTTCATTACTATTTCAAAGGAACTTCATACATTAGTGAGTTACTATGTATATCAACACAAGGTCGTGCCTTTACTAAATCTAGCCATAAAGGCTTATACAAAGATACACAGAACACATAAATTCAAATACTATAATACAAATGAAGGGAACAACAGTGTCATCAATGCATCCACAAAAGAACCATAACACAAAAATTTCATGAGTGGAAAACCCTCGTAGGGATGAAAAACCACTCGTAAAAGTGCCTCACTGGATTAATGAAATGCTTCATGGTAGAACCTTACTAGCTACAAAATCTCAATAGTTACAAGATGCCTCACAAGCAATGGTCATATTGTCTCATTGACAAGACCATTCATTACATGTTTCTAGATATATTAGTGTCACACATATCAAGGAGCATATGGAAGTTCTTTTACTAGTCACATAAGTCTACACACAACATTTTCAAGTTTCACCAATGCATTATCCTTACATATGAAATTTAGGTAGTGTCAACACTATCATGAATTGCTCCCAAGTATTTGCAAATAAGACCATTCTACTTCCAATGATCTCTCAAATATCACACAAGTACACTGTAATCACGTAAAGCTTCATGAAAGTAATTCTAGTCTTGCTAGGATGCACACATGCCTATGCAATTATAAGCAGAATGTTTACTTCTAAACTCAATGATTCATAGAGGTTTTATCAATAAGAGAATAATACTAAAAAGGAATTTAGAAGGTATAGCTCATGTATGTATGAGAATACATATATAAGCTAATGAATATATATATGATATACATTCTTATGCAAATAAAACTCAAGTTCAACTAAATGAGGGAATTCCTATTTTCTTTGTACGTGCATGATAAACCATGATGCATGAGAAGAATGTCATCATTAAACTTAAACTTTGATAAGGCAAGGTATGATTTAACATTTATTTATCTTTTCATAAAATTCCCAATTGATTCACCTTACATAATATGCGTAGATTAATTACAATCTACATCTATATATATTTATTGATCAAGAGTTATATAAAATAGAACAAATTTCATATTCAAATCTTAAATTTTGTCCTCCTATATGAATCTCATCCTTAGGATATTTTTCTTCAATGCAGTATATTAAATATTATTTTTAAATTAAATGTAATAACTTAATTTGATTTCATTACTTTGTTAAATATTTATTATTTCTAAAGTACTCTTATAATTCCAAGGGTTCGCTATTTGATTACATAAGGGATTAGTTCACAAGAAATAAACTTTACATCTGGTTTAACATCTCTCAACGACTCAATTTGATTAATCTTCTAGTACTCCAAGGACTAGTAGAAATTGAATGGACATATATGTACCTTTCTATTTGCACACAAGAATTTAGTAACTTATTTCTAATTTTAATGATTTACTAAAAAAATACATATTTATACAAATCAAATGAAATACTTTCAGATCAGAAATATGTTTACATTTTAGCAAAAAAACTTTCCCATTCATGAATACACATATGTATATATTCAGTAATACATCAATTAAAAACATAAATACATCACTCTAAGTCAAATTTTTATAACTATTTTTTTCATAATTTAATTCCAGCTCTTACACATAATGTATATCTATATATATATATATAACCAGAAAATAATATTTACAAACTAAAGTAATTTCATTTGTAATGAAATGGTATATTTAATTATAAACAAATGGACATACAGGAATTTACATCTTCACCTGAAATAGTCTACATTCTGTCATAATCGTACGAAATGATATAAATTGGTTTGATTTAATGTGTGTGTGTATATATATATACTTTCTCAGCAAAATCACTTTTGCAATGAAATAAAATAACTACTTTCAATCATATATATATATACACACACACACACACTTTCTTAGTAAAATCACTTTTGCAATGAAATAAAATAACCACTTTCCGCCATATATATACACACACTTTCTCAGCATGTTTCATATAATTATATACACAAATATATATATATATATATATATATATATATATATATATATATATATATATATATATATATATATATATATATATATATCCAATTTATCATTAAATTTTCTAGCACCGGCATGATTGTGAACAACAATATATACATAAACAAATTCATTTGTAAGTAATCTTCATAATATATATAGACTAATATATGGATACAAAGAGATATCATTGTAAAACAACAAGTTTAATCACTTTTAAATCAGATTTTTATTCATCTACTCTTTTCATTCTTACTTCCATATGTAAAGTATTTGTATATATATATATATATATATATATATATATATATATATATATATATATAAAGAGAAGAACAAAAAATTGTATTTTACAGCTGAAGTTTACACATTCTAAAATAGCTTCAGGCACACATTCGACTACCCCATAATTGAGATGTTCTATATATTTAAATACATATGTGTGTATATTTGTGTGTGTGTGTGTGTGTATATATTCATATGTAATTCTTTTTATATCCATTTTGAAAATAATACACTCATAGCCAAAGCGTTATATAAGCCTACAACATATTATATACACAGCTCGGTATATATGTATATTTTTAGATGAGTAAAATTATTATATACATATTATATGCATATATATATTTATTTCAAAGTTGTATATTCAGTAATATATTATGAATAGAAGTAGTAAAATGTTCAGATTGAAGTATTGGCTCAGAATTTCTAGAATAAATTCAATCAATTAGGGAATTTACCAGAACTTCACTTTTCCAAACACAGTAACATGTTCACACATTTAAATCAAAATACAATGGGAAAGGAATTAAAAACTTGGATTCGCTTCCTGTAGAGTTCCCTTTCTTTGTTTTTCATTTCTTTCTTGCTTTTCTTTCCTTTTCCACCATGCTAGATTCACTGTGCTTCAAAAACCCTCTTCTCAACAACCATTTTTCAGTTATTTTTGTAGAGCCATAAAGAAGATTATAAGAAAAAACAATTGTGTGTTTCCGGTAATGATTTTCCTTCTTTTAAAGTTTTCCCTTCCATTTTCATAACCTAATCTTGACATTAATAAAATAAATAAAGTTTATTTACATGCATAATATTTATCCTCCGTAAATATTCAAGAAATTCCATTTTAATTGTAATTAAATATTTATTCAAAATAAATAGTAAAGAGTTAATGTTTAATTTCTAATAAAAAAATAATTATCCTAAATAGTCACACATTATTGCTTAATTGAAAAAAATGAATTCTCTTATTAAAATGTAATTAATTCTTTTTATTTCTTTGTACTCTTATTTCACACAAATTAATTTAATTAAACATTGACAAATATGAATAATAAAAATAGGGGTTGTGACACCAAGTCATATGTTTCTGAAATAAAGCTACGCCATGAAATAGGAAGGAAGGGTTTCCCCCAAAATACACAAGGGATCTACAGATTTGGGGTTAGTATGTCTTTGCTACAATGTTGTCATAGAGCTCGAAACTGTCATCATTCCCCAAATACTCATAGAACTGGAAGAATGACACAAAGAGAGTGAAAACAAAGAAAAATCCTTTCAGGTCAACATGGAAGAGACCTAAATGCCTAGACGCCTTGCGTCATCCCCAAAAGGAAAACATAAGACAAATGAAAAAGATAAAATGTTTATGACAGAGAGAAGAACGTAGGTACATATAGAGGAAGGCACAAAGAGAGATATACATCAAACGAAACCTCATGGGGGATCACATTATGCACATGCAATGACATAAAGAAACATGAAAAATCAAAAGGCTAGTAAGGCACATGCAAGTCAACCTAGAGCAGGTCATTTGCATCCCAATCTCGATTTGTATAAATGGAAGGAAGACAACTAGCCAAAGGGACAACAACAAGTGTTGAACTAGGGGAAGCACAAAGTTTAACACTCTCTTTAGGAGATTTTTCATTTAAGTTCATAGAAGAAGAAAACAATGTATTCAATTCATTATGCACTTGTTCATCTATCTTTGAAATATCAATGTCATCATCTAGATTAATCACAACGGGAGGTCGAATGACAATGTCCATGGAAGGTTCTTGTTTATGTTGCGGTGAGGGTATAGGATCATCATGCATTGCTTTAGGTAAGTTTGGATTTTTATTTTCTATGTTGTTCTTGTCTTCTTTGGTTTGTAACATATGAGCAATAGCACGACGTCTATGCCTATGCTCTCTATCATTTCGATTCCATTTCAATCTATTGTCATTTTGTGTTTGTGTAAGAGTGGGTTTTTCAACCATAGGTTTCTTCCCTTCCTTGAGAGGGATGAAAGAAATAGTAGGATGTTGTTCAACCGCCTTCTCTTTAGCTTTGTAGACTTGTTTGATTTTAGGAGGGACAACGGGATTAATTTCATTATTTTGTGGTCTCTTGTAGGAAATTGTAGGAGTTGTTATAGGTTGCTCTTGGATGTTTTTCGGTTCAATCTTTGTTTCATCAAGGATAGGTGTTTCAGTCATAAGTTGAGACATGTTTTGAAGGGATAATTCTACTATGTTCTTTGCCTTAAACTTTTGATATGATTGGAAAAAGAAATCCTCATGAGTCTTAATAGGTTCCATAGGCTTGGGCCAAAATAAATCTAATGAAAAATTCCCTTTGGACGACGTAGGATTAAACCCGCTATGATGCACGGTAAATATATCATTGATAAATGAAAACTTTAGACATTTATGCACAACCGAAGGGATGACATTCATGGAGCAAAGCCATGGGTAGCCTAACTTCACATGAAATTGGTCTAATTGTGGGGTGATGGTGAATGAGACATTTAATGTTTTTGGTCCAACTTTTAAAGCAAGATCTATCGAGCCAATCATAGGACAAGAAAAACCATTATGTGTCTTGATCCATGCTTTTGGTTTGTCATATGTATCTTGATTATAGCTCATGCACAAATAGACATTCTTTAGTGATCACATTCTCTCCATAGACAGGATCAATTAATATCCCATTAGTGGGCTTATCATTGATTCGACTAGCTATGTAAAGAGGATGATAAAGTGCATGGTTAAGTATGTCATTCTGTGAGAAAGCAATATCAAGAGATTTTTAGTTGATCCCTTACAAGGTCTAGCTTCAATAAATGCTACCAAAGTATCTACAAGATGTTGTTCAATCGTGTCCATGTCATCATCTATGTCAATATTCATCACATCATTTTTCATTTCACTAGCTTTGACAAATGAAATAGTGTGCTTAGGCATGGGATTGGTAAAGATTTGTAAGTTTTGGTTAGGAGGGGCTACAAACTTATTACCTTGATCATTCACACCTCCAATTTGTAAATGATTAGAATCAACAAGGTCTTGCACAAGATGTTTAAGACGGTTACAATATTCTGTACCATGTCAAATTTTTTGATGATAATGAAAATAAGAGTTTCGTTGAAAGCCTATGGGAAATGGTATATTAGGATCATGCACTTTAACATGAGATAAGGTAAGAATGTCCTTTTCAATAAGCTAGAACATGATATTATGAAGGGTATCGAGTAAATGAGTGAGTTCTCTATTCCTATCCCCAAAAGAATTTGTCATCATTATAGCAACCACTTGGTTATTGGTTTTTTGACTTGGTTGAGGGGAATTTAGTTGTAAAAGTACCTTATTCTTCTTCTTGAAAGGTTGGTAACTATTTTGAGTTGTGGATTCAGATTTTTCAAGATGACTAGGGAGATTTTTCACATCACGACCACAAGTCGTATTTTGATAATCATGAAGGGTTGTACATAGTTGTGTAAAGGATGGAAATCTCAACATTTCAAGTTTACTTTGGAGTTTGTTTTGTAAGTTGGCGATAAGCATTCGTTGCAAGTCGGCATCAGGGATCTTAGTGTTTACTTGTGAATAAAATGTCTAGTATCTTGCTATGAAATAATTTACTTTTTCATCATCCTTTTGTTTGCACGTCATTAAATTAGAAAGGGTCATTTTGGGACCCATGTGAATATGGAAGTGGTTGTAAAAGGCATCGACAAGTTCATTAAATTAACCAATTGAATTATTTGGTAAAGACGAGAACCACTCTAAAGCAGTATCCTTTAAGGACCTAGGAAATAACTTTGCCAAAAGTTTATCTTCAAAAATGAAATCACTACACAAGGCTATAAATGTGGAAACATGGCTAACATGATCTCCTTTCGCACCATATTTCTTGAATCGAAGAACTTCTATACCTTGTGGCATTTGTGCTTTTAATATCTCAAAGGATAGCGGATTGGTTTTAATGTATTGCGAAGGTTGACCATTGTTGTTTTGTTGTAATTTTGCAACTTTTTGTTGAAGGGATGTCATAGTTTACAAAATTGAGTTAAGGACAACATCATTGTGATTGTAAAATGGAGGGAAATAAGGTGGAGTAGTATATGTATGTGGATGGTTGAGGAGATATTGTATTCAAATGCACAAATCTAGAAGGATTCCTTGTGGGAATACCTAAGGAAGTGTACATAGTGCTAGTGGGTATGATTGTTGTGGTAGGTTGAAAGGTTATGGTAGGTTGAAAGGTGTCAGTAGGTTGAGTATTAGTGTATGTGGGAATGGACATCGGTATTGTAGAATATGGAATTGGAGTTCCACCTTGGCTTTGAGTACACCCCAAAGCTTGAGTACAAGAGGTGATGGTAGGGATGGTGTTGTTAACATTAAGCACATTGGTTGTAGGAGATGCAGTCTAGGGAAATGAAGTATCCAAACTATGAGCCATAGAAGGTTGATTATCAACACTATTAGAAAGAGAGCTAGAAAACCCAAGATCCATGGCAAGTGGGATATCACAGGATGACATGAGCCTCGAACTACATCTTACAATAGTATTGCTAATAGGACACCAAGTTGTAAAGCTCATACAAGTTTTACAAACCTAGTGTGCAAACCCAAAATGGAAAGAGGTAATGCAATGACCTAGAATGAAATGCAATTTTTAGATTTTAAGCAATGTAATTTATTGATTACCCAATAAAATAAAATGAAAATGAAATGTTGTAAATGCAATTTTGAATTTTTATAATGCACTAAGCAAAGAAAATTAAGCTAGATGCAATGAATTTGATGAAACAACAAATCAAAAAACTGAAACAAAAATGTAACAGCAACAAACAAAAGCCTAAAACAAATATTTTAATTTCTAGAAAATTTAGACTAGGTCCTGATTAGGGGCTCATTCGCCTTTAGTGGCGAATGGGTCATTTGTGAGGATTTTTGAAATGTTTTTATTGATTTTTAAGTGTTTTTCAATGAGATTTAGATGCCAGAAAATGTAGGTCTAGCCCGATCAAGGAATCATTCGCCCCAAGTGGTGAATGGGCCTAGATCAGGGTTTTCTTAACAGTTTTTGAATGATTTTTAAGCTTTTTCCAATGCCGTTCAGTTTCAGGTTTGCAATAGTAATCTTTAGTTTCAAATTTTATAGAAATGCAATATGAAATGCAAGTTGAAAAGGTAATGAAATGATGTATGTAAAGACCTAATTTGAAATGTAATTTTGTTTTGATTTTCAAATGTAAATTTATGAGATCTAAATGATATGCAAGATGAATGATTTGTTTTTTGTATTTTTCACATTTAGAGAATGCAAAACAATGCAATTCTAAACCCTAAATGAGATGCAAGTTTGAATGAAAAGTAAGAAAACTTAAATGAGATCTAATTCAATGCAAGATATAACCTAGGATGCAAAGAAAAATCCAAAATTAGAAAATTACAATATTTAGTGGGTTGGGTTCACCAAAATGTTTAAGGGGGACATAGGGTTTTCATTAGAATGAATTGATCAGGATAATGAACCACTAATTCTCACCCTAAAATATGCAATTATGTGTATGATATGTGCTAGAGTAAAGGTTTTAACTTAATTATGTTAATTAAGTTACCTTTATTTCTCTCTTAAGATTTCACTTTAGTTTGCATATTGTGACATTTTAATTATTAAATGTCTACCTATTAGGGTTTCTTTAGGGTTGCACAATCTCCTTTTATAAGGATTGATCATTATATTTTATCTTCCTCTCTGATTAATACATTTTCAGCTTTTAGAGCACTTTTGCCTTTTGTCTGGAATGTCTTCTTTCTGTGATAGGGTATTTGCATGCATGTGATCTTCGGGGTCTGTGAGGTTGGCTTTCACAACTTAAACATGGTATCAAAGCTCCAGATCTGCAGCTGCCTATTCGTTTTTTGAAGATTTCAGCTTACAGAGTTTTTTTCCTGTGCAAGAGTTTCATTCTTGGTATTTTTTGCCAGATCAGAGGGGTTTTCCATCATTTTTTAAGAAATTTTGATCTTGATCTCTCAAACAGTGCATGCTGGTGAAAAAAGAACCTCATGGGTGCGCTCAGAAGGCCCAAAAACCCCTACTTTCATATAAAATATGATAGGGTTTGCTGAAAATTAATTTTTTAGTGTTTTTGGGGAATCTCAAAAAAATACCCAAAAAAATCCGTACGATTGTGCGGATCCGTACGGACACATCAATTTTCGTTCCATCTTTTTGGTGTCTACATCAATTTTGAGCTGCCTCAATTTTCGTGCTATGAAGGTACAGCCGAATATTTTATTAATTTTTTAATCTTCAAATTAATAAAATGTTTGGTTTAAAGCCTAAATTAGCATATTTAGTAAAATGGTCATATCTTGAGCATATGGTGTTGGTTTTTCGAAAACGGGATATCGTCGGAAAGCTGGTTCTGAGTACTATCCAGTGGTATAGGTGTGACTTTCTGATTTTTCTATTTTGTTGTATTTTTTCACAATCAAAGTCAGATGATGGTTTTTGCACTCTAGGGAGCGTAACTTTTGCGTCCAAACTCCATTTTGCACAAATAAATAGGCGTCAGAAAGATGGTTCAGTTCTCTGCACAATGATCAGATTTATTTTCCCAGATTCTACCCTAGGTATATTTTATTCAGCATTTTTCTTTCACAGTTTGCTTAATTACTTGGACATTTTGGCACTTGGGAACCTCTCGTTTGTGTCATTAGGCTCTATTTCATTCGATCTACATGATGTATGGTAATTTTTCTCAGATTTTTTAATTTGAAAAGTTATCATGGGTTTTTCTACTCACCCTTCAGTTATAATTCTGGAACGGGGTAATTATGAGTCATGGGCAAAGGGCATACTTACACATTGTAGGTGGCTTAATATTTTACCTTATTTGTATGATCTCATACCCGAACTAGCCACTTTAGAGGGAAAAATAGCTTGGTATATCATTAGAGATCACATAGTAGGACTTATATTGTCTAGTGTTGATGATGACACTGTGTGGGCTATATCAGAAATTGATTGTCCCCACCCACTTTGGACATGTCTTTGGGAGATCTATGGAGAGCCCAATCTTTCTCCATTCCCAGAGGATCCTACTTCATATTGTCTCTTACCCATTGTTTGGAGAGATAATAAACCTTTTGATCATGATACTTTAGAGGAGCTTGAGTATTTAGACACCCTTACATGTTCTGATGGATCAGAGGCTTGTCTCACAGTTCCTACTCTTCAGACTGAGATTATGCACGTATCATTTGTTGTTCTTGATGACATCAGTATCGCCACATTAGCCCCTATGGATTCAGTTCAACATCATGACTATCTTGGTCATTCATTATCTGCTACATCATGGGATTCTTATCTTGTAGACACATTCTTGTTTGTTGAGTCTCACACTGTAGATCTTGAGGATTATTTTGAGGACATTCATCTCCTCTACCTTGATAGTCAGGATATCACTGTACGCCCACCATTATCCGTGCCTTCAAAGGTTGCATTTCAGGATTCTCCACATCAGTTTGGATTTGGCATCATTTGTTTCAATTCAGACAGAGAGATTCTTCAACATCCTATCATGGCACACATCTTTAGACAGATTGGTTCATCACTCTTCACAGGGTTTCTTCGACATCGTCCTTTGGATCCATTTCTTCCCAAGGAGAGGAATATTATTTTTTGCTTTAGGATCTCTTTTTGGATTCTACATCAGGCATCCACCATTGCGACAAGAGTTTCTTCATTGTGGGGGGGCCTTCTTGTCTCTTTATATCTCTCCTATGGAGACCATTGTATATGTACTTATATGATAGAAGCTATCTATTGGGGCTATCATGTAATCCACCTCCTATCCTTCTTTCATTAGTGCATTTCATTCTTTTCTTTTCTCTCTTTTGGGGGGGAGTTTTGTTCCCATGAGGTTTTCTCCCTTTCTCCACTTTTACGCATTTGCTGTGGTCTCCCCATCGCTCAGTTGTCAGACTTTGTCGGCTTTCATGCATTATAGTCACTTTGCTTTGCATGTTTGTAGCTGCACTCTTGCTCATCTTATATGTTAGAGTAGTTGTCAACTTAATTATGTTAATTGCTTACCTTTATTCCTCTCTCTTAAGATTTCACTTTAGTTATCATATTGTGACATTTAATAATTATATTAATTATTAAATGTCTACCTATTAGGGTTTCTTTAGGGTTGCACAATCTCCTTTTAAAAGGATTGATGAAATGTGTATTTTATCTTTCTCTCTCATTAATACATTTTCAGCTTTCAGTGCCACCTTGCCTTGTCCTGAATGCTCCTTTTGTGATAGGCTATTTCGCATGCAAGATCTTCGGGTCTCCAGGAGGTTGATTTCACAACTTCAACAATATGATGCAAATAATAATCCAAAAATCAATCCTAAACTTCATTACAGGTTCACAGGAAGTTTCAAGAGGCTAGAAAGTGTGCATCTTGTTGCAAGAGGTTGCTTTTAAGGTCACAGAGGACTCATCTGCCCCATCGCTTAATGGATCCCTATTAGGTTTCTAAAAAATTGACATTTGGGTTTCTTTGTTCTTCAAGATCTGGAATCTCAGTTCCTCGGTGATCAACTCCCAAAAACTTGAAACAAATTTTTTAGCCTTGTTTTTGTGTTCTTGCAATCTAGGTGACAACTTTGCAACTTGACAACTTTGAAAATTTTTCTTCAAACTTGTTCTCCACTTGATCTTCAACCCTAAATATGAAAACACATTGAAGAGACAAAACTTACTATTTAGAGGATAGGGCTGAATAATTCAAACCCCTTTAGGTAATTAAACCTTGTGATAAAATAATGAAATTGAAGCATGAAACATGAAACATGAAATGTTGATACCTTGGAAGTTGTCTTGGAATGTAAATTTACAAACTAACATGAAGTGGCCATGTAGAATGTAGATCTTGATCTCAAATTAGATGTGAAACAATCATTTCCAATTGATCTTCAATGCTACATCAACAATCTAAGCTCAACAACATGCTTGAATGCACTATGCGTTTGACATGATGATATGATCTTGAATTGCTACAATAAATTCTTGATAATCCTCCCTTGAATTCATTTGAAATGCTCTATAATGTTCTTGCTCTTGATCTCGTGAAGTCACATAAAATTTCTAGGATGAAACTATGTAAATTAACCTTGTATTTATAATAAATCTAAGAATTAACCCCAAAATTGAAATAATCCAAGCCAAAATTATATCTAGAATTGAAAATCATTAAAATCCCTCCCACAAATAAATTCAAAAAGGGGTGTCCCGTGTGAGGAAGACCCATTCGCCACCTTGGGAAAATGGGTCCTAGCACAATTTCCTAAGACCAAGCTTCGGGGAGATGAAATAACATCAAAAACCCATTTCAAATGTGCCAAGAAAGGGGTGTCCTATGTTAGGAGGACTCATTCGCCAGTAAAGGTGAATGGGTCCTAGCACAGATTTCTAGGACATCAATTTTTCCAAGTTAAATGCCATGTGTTATCATTACTGGGTGTTGGGATAGATCCTTGAAAAATGTAATTAATAAGGCATAGATTTGAATTAAAGGGGGCCATTAAGCTCAATTAACCACAATTAATTAATGAAACCCTAGATTAGTGTGGAAGTGTAATAAAACACTTTACAACACCCTAAATAAGACACCATTGAGTCCATTTTATCATTAATTATTCATTCCTAAGCTAAGTATGAAAAAGGCTTACTTTTTTTTATGCTACGATATGTAAGTATGTATGTATCCTTGTATCTATGTATGTTTTCATGTCTTTAGATGGAGGAATAATTTTAAGAGAGAGATAGAGTTGTCTAGCTAGGGTGGGAGGGAGAGACATGAGAGAGAGAGGTAGTGAGAGATAGACCTAAGAGAGGGAGAGGGGGTGGAAGGGAGAGACCTAAGAGAGAGGGAGTGGGAGAGAAGGGGTTGGAGTGAGAGGGACTTATCTAGGTAGGGTGGGAGGGATAGAGGGAGAGAGAGAGGGGGGGAGAGAAAGAGAGAGTTATCTAGGTAGGGTGCTAGAGGGAGAGACTTGAGAGTGTGATGGGGGGTGAGAGGGAGAGACTTGAGAGTTTGGGAGAGAGAGAGAGGGACGAAGGGACGAAGGGAGAGAGAGAGAGAGAGAGTGAGAGAGAGACAGAGAGAGAGAGAGGGATGGAGGGAGAGAGAGAGAGAGTGAGAGACTAAGAGACAAAGATAGAGAAACAAAGATAGAGCGAGATAGAGAGACAAAGATAGAGCGAGATAGAGAGACAAAGAGACAGAGAGACAGAGAGAGATAGAGAGAGACAAAGAGACAGAGAGAGATAGTCAAAGAGAGAGATAGAGAGAGAAATAGAGACATAGAGACATAGAGAGAGAGAGAGAGAGAGAGAGAGAGAGAGAGAGAGAGAGAGAGAGAGAGAGAGAGAGAGAGAGAGAGAGAGAGAGAGAGAGAGAGAGAGAGAGAGAGAGAGAGAGAGAGAGACATAGAGACATAGATAGAGACTAAGACTAAGAATGAGATTGAGACTGAGATAGAGACTAAGACTGAGACACAAAGATAGAGACAAAGATTGAGAGAGAGAGAGGGGTAGTGGGAGAGAAGGGGTTGGAGTGAGAGGGATAGTTGAGAGAGGGGGAGAGAGGGAGTGGGAGAGGGAGTGGGAGAGAGATGGAGTGGGAGGGATAGAGGGAGAGAGGGAGGGAGGGAGGGAGAGTGGGGGTTGGAGTGAGAGGGACTCATATAGGTAGGGTGGGAGGGATAGTTGAGAGAGAGGGATAGAGAGGAAGTGGGAGAGAGAGAGAGTTATCTATTTATGTAGGTAGGGTGCTTGAGGGAGAGATTTGAGAGAGAGAGAGGGGGGTGGGACACAGATAGTTGAGAGAGAGGGAGTGGTAGATTGAGGGATGGGAGAGAGATAGAGGGAGTGAGAGAGGGAGAGGGGGTGGGAGGGAGAGAATAGAGAGAGGGGGGCGGGAGGGAGATAGTTGAGAGAGAGGAAGTGGGAGATAGAGGGATGGGAGAGAGATAGAGGGAGTGAGAGAGGGAGAGGGGGTGGGAAGGAGAGACTAGAGAGAGAGATTAGGGTTTAGGGTTTAAGGGTTGAGGTATTAAGGGTTTAAGGGTATAGGGTTGAGGGATTAGGGTTTAAGGCATAGTGTCTAGGGTGGAGGGTTTAGGGTTAAGTGAGATACCTAGATGGATAAGGAGGGATGGATGGCGAAGGAGAGAGAGAGGAAAGCTTTAGAAAATAAATTTTTTTATAACACGAGTGCATAGTGAAGAAGTTGAGATATAATCATTTTGTATAGCAAGACAAAATGTGCTCGCATTGTAATGTGAGCACATTTTGGATTGCTCTAAAAATGGTAAAAAAATTAGCACACCTGTGATCTAGGCCCACATGCTTTGTTATTCTCTTGGTTATGCACATGTTCTGACAAAAAGAATATTTTTGATGTTGTTGAGAAGTGCACATGCTAAGTTTTCACATTCTACCTCCTTTACATGAACTTTCCACCACCTTTTTTGGGTTTGTCAACTTAGGAAGGAGGAAATAATAGAGTTTTCACATTGAATTTGATATATATCAATCCAAGTCTCAATTTTTGTAGTGTTGCAATGTTAATTGTGATTGAATTGTAGAAATTTAACATTATACATTAGTTATTTGTATTTTTGTTAGTAATTCTTTCAAGAGTGATATACAATTGAACGTTGAAAAGGAAACAAGCTTGTGAAAAACTCAAATTGTTGAGGAGTTTGATGTAAGAAGAAACAAAGACTACATAATTGGGTGGAACTCCTCCATTCAAACCTCTGTTTTTTAGGTATGTGAAATCTTTACACATTTTCTTTACATTTTCCTTAATTCTATTATGTTTCTTTTTCACCCCTTATCATACATGCTTAATACAATGATTTGATTATGTTATTATGCATATTCCACGTTCATAATTGTTTGTTTTTCATTATAAGCTTAGTCCCTCTATGCACATTTTAAACTACATAATTATTTACACTTGTTGATTACATTTTAAACCACATCTCTTTAAGGAATTTTGTTAAAAAAATGACCTACCTTGTGTATGCTTCCACATTTTGTATACACATATATATGAGAGTAGTTATAAGTATGTAATATAGTACATCATTTCTCAATCCTTTTCTATGGATGTGCATACCCCTTTCCAAAGCTTCTGTTTTGGTATAGGTATGGGGGATGTTGGAAAATGTAGTGGAATTTGGTTTTACTCCTAGAAATTGCATTTGCTTGAAACTTTCTAAATCCTTTCCAACAAATCCATTTTGTGCATATCCTACAATAATTGTAGTCCATGAGGACATATCTCATTGAGGCATTTTTTCAAACAATTCTACCAAAGTAGTTGATTGCCTTGTCTATGCTACCCAATTTTCCATGCATGTCTACTAGAGCATTTTACCAAACAACATAGACTAGGCAATCGACTGCATGAAAAAATGCCTCAAAGAAATGTGGTCTCATAGTTGATTTCCTTGTCTATATTACCAAATTTTCCATACATTTCTACCAAAACATTTTGTCAAACAATCCCCCTTTCTTTCAAGGATTTGATTGATGCCTAGATACCTTGTTCCAAAGGTAGGATGTTGAAAAAAGTTGTGGAATTTGGATTTATACTCAAGCCAATTGTCTATTCTTGGAATTTTGAAATGTCTTTTAAAAAATCCATTTCTTGCTTATCTTGCAATCATGGCATTTCATGAGACTACATTTCTTTAAGGCATTCCATCAAAAAATTCATGTGAGCTTTGTCTATGCTACCACATTTTTCATACATGTCTATTTGTGGACATTATATTGGCAAGTCATATGTTAGAAAATGGATATAGAGGAAAGTTGCATTCAATAAATTCTCGCAAGGTAGAAATACTTAAAAAAAAAAAGCTTTCCATTTTCCTTGTGTTCTTATTGCAATTGTTTATTCATCTTGGTGGAGGAATTTTTTTGAATAGTTCATGTGCCTTATCTATTCATCCATATTTTGCATGTGATCTCACTAGCTTGTCTATGCTACCACATTTTGCATGCATGTCTACCAAAACATTTTGTCAAAAAATTCACATGCCTTGTCCATGCTTCCATTTTGTTCGTATCTTTCAATCATGGCATTCCACAAGACCACATTGCTTTAAGGCATTCCATCAAAAAATTCAAGTGAGCTTTGACAAGCTAGTGTGAGCTCACTAGCTTGTCAATGTAGTAGCATTGACAAGGTAGTGGGATGTTTGAAAAAATGCCTCATAGAAATGGGGTCTCACGGTGATGTACATCACCGTGAGACCCCATTTCCATGAATATTTTTTTCAAACAGCCCACTAACTTATCAATGCTACCACATTTTGCATACATTTCTACCAAAACATTTTATCAAAAAATTCACATGCCTTGTCCATGCTTCCATTAAGTGACTATCTTGCAATCATACATTCCACAAGACCACATTTCTTTAAGGAATTCCATCAAAAAATTCATGTGAGCTTTGACAAGCTAGTGAGCTCACTAGCTTGTTGACAAGGTAGTGGGTTGTTTGAAAATATGCCTCATAGAAATGGGGTCAATGGTGATCATTGTGAGACCCCATTTCTATGAGGATTTTTTTCAAAAAAACCACTACCTTTTCAATGCAGTAGAATTGACAAGGTAGTGGGATGTTTGAAAAAATGCCTCGTAGAAATAGGGTCTCACGGTGATGCTAGTGAGCTCACTAGCTTGTCAATGCTATCACATTTTGCATACATGTCTACCAAAAAAAATTGTAAAAAAATTCACATGCCTTTTCCATGCTTCCATTTTGTGCCTATCTTGCAATCATGACATTCCACAAGACCACATTTCTTTAAGGCATTCCATCAAAAAATTCATGTGAGCTTTGACAAGCTAGTGAGCTCACAAGCTTGTCAATGTAGTAGTGGGTTGTTTGAAAAAATGCCTCATAGAAATGGGGTCTCATGGTCATAGACCCCATTTCTATGAGGCATTTTTTCAAATATCCCACTACCTTGTCAATGCGGTAGAATTGAAAAGGTAGTGGGCTGTTTGAAAAAGTGCCTCATAGAAATGGGGTCTCATGGTGATAGACCCCATTTCTATGAGGCATTTTTTTAAACAGCCCATTACCTTGTCAATTCTACCGCATTGACAAGCTAGTGAGCTCGCTAGCTTGTCAATGCTACCACATTTTGCATACATGTCTACCAATTTTTTTTTTCAAACAATTCACATTCCTTTTCCATGCTTCCATTTTGTTCCTATCTTGCAATCATGACATTCCAATTAAGGCCACATTTCTTTAAGGCATTCCATCAAAAAATTCAAGTGAGCTTTGACAAGCTAGTGAGCTCACTAGTTTGCCAATGCGGTAGCATTGACAAGGTAGTGAGTTGTTTGAAAAAATGCCTCATAGAAATGGGGTCTCATGGTGATCTACATCACCATGACACCCCATTTATTTGAGGCATTTTTTTTTACAATGCTCACTATCTTGTCAATGCATCCACATTGACCACGACAACATCTCTCATTGAGACACTTTGTCAAATAGTTTGAATGTGCCTTCACTATGCATCCACATTTCACATGTGTCTACTAAGGAAATTGCAACCATAACACTCATGAAAATCCCCCCTTTTATGTTTTTTTAGATGTCATACCCCATTCCAAGGTCTCATTGCTGCTATGGCTAAAATCCAAAAACATGTGCTTTCAACCAAACTATAGATGCATGGAAAAAATATATCAAAGAATAATAGTAAGCAAAGGCATATACAAGGTATTGAGTTGTTTGGAAAAGTGCCTCCAAAAAATGTGGTCTCATGGTGATGTCTATCACCATGAGACCACATTTATTTGAGGCATTTTTTCAAACAACTCATTTCCTTGTCTATGCTACCACATTTTCCATACATTTTCCATTTTGGGCATGTCCTGCAATCATTCCAATCTTTATGGGAAAATTGATAAATGAACAAATGAAGTCAAAGATTCTTAAACTTAAGACTTTCATGGAGAAAATATAATTGGAAATAGATGATAAAGAAGAAGCAAAATGAAATGTATGTGAAAAAAAGGAGAATCGGTGTGGTGGACACCTCAAAGTCTTATCTATAAAGGTAGAGAAGTTTTGTAAAGAACTTGTTAAAATAAACATTTTCATTTTGTAATTAGAAGATACTTCCAAAGATGATAACAATAGATGCAGATGCAAAGGCAATAGTTGGAAGTGTTGAAATTGAAGCAAAACAATTGAGGACTAAAATTAACCACTTAGAAAAGAAATTAAAAGAAAAGAAGAATATTTTTTCATCAATGAAAAGGATGTTAGTTTTCTCTAAAAACACTTGAAAAAGAAGCAAACCAAATTAAATGAAATACATAATGTATTCAATGAAGATATTCTTCCTGCTCTCAAAAAGTTGAGGAAGGTGCATGTTTAGATTCTTCTCTATTCATCATACGATCAAACCGACTGTTTGAACATGTCTATATGGGTGGGTTTATGCTAGGCAAGGTCCTCTTTTGCACCCAAACATGCTGAAATAGTCCAAGCCACATTCTACCGACGAAGTCTCTTAAGAGACCAAAGTGCAAAAGAGTAGCCAAATTCAATGAGAGATTACTCAAAAACTATGGCACTTGGAAACACTTAGTATTGGGCTATGGGATCATGTAGGTCCCCTCTACAATAATATCTCTTAGTTTTTGATAGCTCCAAGTCATTTGACCGTGGTGAACAGATTTGAGTTGATGGAAAATGGGTCAGTTACATGTAGTGTAAAGTTGGAAAGTGGTGTAAATTTTGTTCTATTCATCATACGAGTGAACCAAATGCTCCAACATATCCATATGGGTGGGTTTATGCTAGGAAAGGTCCTCTTTCACACCTAAACACACCAAAACGGTCTGAGCCACATTCTATCGGCAAAGTCTCTTAAGAGACCAAAGTACAAAAGGGAAGAAAACTTCAACGAGTGATTACTCAGAAACCATGTCACTTGGAAACACTTTGTCTAAGGCTACAAGATCATGTAGGGCCCCTCTATAATAACCTCTCTTGGTTTTTGATATCTCCAATTTGTTTTCCCATGGTGAATAGATTTTAGTTGATGGAAAATGGGTTAGTTACATGTAGTGTAAAGTTGGAAAGTGGTGTAAATTTTTTTCTATTCATCATATGATCGAATCAAATATTTCAACATGTCTATATAGGTGTGTTTATGCTAGGAAAGGTCTTTTTTTGTACCCAAACACACCAAAAGGGTCTGAGCCACATTCTACCGATGAAGTCTCTTAAGAGACCAAAGTGCAAAAGGGCAAAAAACTTCAATGAGCAATTACTTGGAAACTATGGCACTTGGAAACACTCTGTTTGAAGCTATAGGATCATGTAGGGGCCCTCTACAATAACCTCTCTCATTTTTTGATATCTCCAAGTTATTTTCCCATGGTGAATAGATTCCAATTGATAGAAAATAGATCAGTTCTATGTAGTGTAAAGTTGGAAAGTGGTGTAACTTTCATTCTGTTCATCATACGACCAAACTGACTATTCCAACATGCCCGTATGGGTGGTTTTATGCTAGTCAAGGTCCTCTTTTTCACCCAAACATGTTGAAACGGTTTGAGCCACATTTTACCGGTGAAGTTTCTTAAGAGACCAAAGTGCAAAAAGGGCAGCAAACTTCAACGAGCGATTACTCAAAAATTGTGCCACTTGGAAACACTCCATCTGAGACTATGGGATCATGTAGGGCCCCTCTACAATAACCTATCTTTTTTTTTGATACCTCCAAGTCATTTTCCCATGGTGAATAGATTTCAATTGATTGAAAATAGGTCAGTTGCATGTAGTGTAAAGTTGGAAAGTGGTGTAACTTTCATTTTGTTTGTCATACGACCAAACTGACTATTCCAACACATTGGTATGGGTGGTTTTATGCTAGGAAAAGGCCCTCTTTAACACACAAACACGTTGAAACGGTCTGAGCCACATTCTATCGGTGAAGTCTCTTAAGAGACCAAAGTGCAAAAGGGCAGCAAACTTCGACGAGTGATAACATAGAAAATTTGGCACTTGGAAACACTATTTCTAAGGCTATGGGATCATGTAGGGCCCCTCTACAATAATATCTCTCAGTTTTTGATAACTCCAATTCATTTTCCTGTGGTGAACAATAGTTGATGGAAAATGGGTCAGTTGCATGTAGTGTAAAGTTGGAAAGTGGTGTAACTTTTGTTCTATTCATCATAAAATCAAACTAACTATTCCAACACGTTTGAGTGGGTGGTTTTATGTTGGGAAAGGTCCTCTTTTGCACCCAAACACATCAAAACGGTTTGAGCCACACTCTACTGGAAAAGTCTCTTAAGAGACCAAAGTGAAAAAGGGCAACAAACTTCAACGAGTGATTACTCAGAAATTGTGGCACTTGGAAACACTCCATCTAAGGATATGGGATCACATAGGGCCCCTCTACAATAACCTCTCTCATTTTTTGATACCTCCAAGTCATTTTCCTGTGGTGAATAGATTTTAGTTGATGGAAAATGGGTCAGTTGCATGTAGTGTAAAGTTACAAGGTAGGCTACTTTTTGTTGTGTTCTTCATGGGGCCAAACAATTAGTGCCAACACATCTAGGTGGAAACATCTATGCTAGGCATGGTCACTGCACTTCGTTATAAAAAGTTTGTAGTCTTTCCTATTCAAAGGGTCACAACTTTTTGCCTTTGAAAAGTCAAAACCAAATTCATATCATCACTATTCATGAGAACCTAAATTGATTTATTTAAAACTTTTCAAATATGCTTGGGGAAAAGGAAATTCTTAAACTTTTAGTTGGTTCTGTTTTTGTCATGCATGTCTCTTGAAGCTATTTATTGACTATTGTAAGCATGCAATTTTAAATTTTAAAGTTGCATTCTTCTAATTATTGGGTTTGAATTCATGTTTACAAATAGGATGAATATCTATGAAGTTTTTTGTTGGGAAGGTTGATTTGTGGTCTCTTAATCTTGAATAATCCTATGTCGTTATGATCTTTAATAAGACTTGCATGCCTTTATTTTTTGTTTGTGAGACTTAGTTGTTACTTTCCATTTTCTTTTCTCAATAGTTTTATGATGTTTTCTTTATCTACGTAATACATGAAGCATGAAGCATGCAAGTGGAATAGTAGATGTATTCCTTGATGATATAAAGCATGAAGCATGAAGCATGAAGCATGAAGCATGAAGCATGAAGTATTACTATATTCATATGATTGATTTAATGTCCAACAATCTTATAGGAGAATAATGTTCAAACTTTATTATATATTTACAATTATAGAAAAGAAGAGTGCATAGAAAACACTTGGATTTTAAATATTTGAAGTAAACTATCTACAAATATCTATTGAATCATGGATTTATAACTCAAATATGGATGCCATCAATAAAAAATATTTGTATTAACCAAATAGCCATGTAGGAATACATCAATATATGTTGATATAAGTATAAAATATATGTACAAAATAGCCATATAGGCTTACAAGAATGTCATATAGGCATATAATGCCAAGTATATGTTGGGAAATATTCAGGTTCATCTCAAAAAGGGCATTAGAGATCAGTAGTGCCTTTGTTAACCTTATTCTGTTAGATTGCCTCAAAGACACGTACTACTATGCCATCAAGCGAAAACAAACATAGTTCATTTCCCACATTGATCCTTTTGAGAAAAGATTTAATGCTAATTAAACCAACTCCAAATAACACCATTAAATAGATTCAATCATGTAGAACCATTAAACATGAAATATGGAATAGAAAGCATGAACACACAGATTTATGTGGGGAAAACCCTTTCGGGTAAAAAACCCCACACTCGAAAAGCCCAAATCGCCATTGTATTATTCAACAACATAATATAGTTACAAATATAATTCAGGCTCTAAGCCTTTACAAAGTTTACATCTTGTTCCATCCGGAGAGAATCTGACAGCATAACTCGTATTCTATTTCCCTCTCTTGGCTACCCAACCTCTCAGCCAATTTGGAAACTCCATAATGGAATTCTCCTTATACTCTTAATCATTCCAAGAAACCCTAACCCTAATAGAAAAACAACCATTAGCAACTTAATCATCACAAACATGCAACCAATCACCGCTTTCTAGCTTGACATAGTTGGGTCCCACCACAACATTCTTCATGAGTTACCAAGCCAACCTCATCGCCATATCAGGGAGACACCAATTTGTCTTCCACCGATACAAGGAAGTCTCACTGATGTTCACTTTATAGCTTCAAGTCTATCGGCTTGTCAAAGAGAGATGGTTAAGAGTCTCACCAAAGTCCTTGAGTCAGACCGATGAGAGTCATCGATCCATCAAGGAGACATGCTTTAGAGTACTACCGAAAAAGTAATATCCCCCCAATGCAAGATTATCGTCTTGTCCCATGTGGTTCACTTTTCCATCAGCTTGTCTTTGTGGTTGCTAAGTTGGAGGTTTCTAAAACCTCACAACTCACAACAAGAGGTTCCATAGTTCTTGTTTTCCGTGATCTTGTGACATCACCATGGCTATTGTGTCATCAAGGAGACTTGAGGAAGAGTCCCTTCGATATAGCTAAGTCACTTTAATAGGCTTCACTCACATGCTCCATTGGTCTATTAGGAGACTCAAGACAAAGTCCCACCAATAACACATTGTCATGTTGAAGAAGACCCAATACTTTGTATTGGGTTGTCAAGGAGACATGAATCTGAGTCCATTCGATAACATGTTGTCTCACTGACATAACACATAACATCAACCTATGAAGAATTTATTAGACCATCGAAGGGAATATAAATAAGGTCCCTTCAAAACTGAACTGCCAAGCCAACAAAACATCACCCGAATGTCAGTACATTTGAGGCACTGATTCTCAACATTCTCCCACTTGATGAAGAATGTACTGGCTACCAATCAACGCTTGAAGTCACTTTAATAGCCATCCATACAACTAGAAAAATCCTCAACCAATGCTTCCATGCTCCAACTAAGACACCTGCACCAACATCTAAGATGTCCATCATCTCAGGAAACAATTCTTGCCATCCTCCAAAGGAAAGGAACAAGCCATGGTGAATATGAACCGGTCTAAAGAACATAAGCACCAGATCCATTTGATATAAAAGGATATAGATTAATGCCACCACTTCATTGTGCTCACAATATATACAGAAGCATCACAACATCAACTTCAAAGACCTCAACATGAATAACACCATGAAGTCATTCTCCATAAAACAAGACATAACATCAACTAGAACAACAACTAGAAAAATAACTACTCCCATCCAACTAATCAACCCATGTGACTGGAAATAGCACCCACAACAAGTGCTAATCCATCCAATCACACATTCCTCCAAGGTATCAACATCAACAAACTCATGCCACTCCATAACCAACCCATCAATAACAAATACAAGCTCCATGTGCCGACTAGTCGAAGAAGACAAAACACATCCAAGAACTCTCATTGCACGGGTAATGAATCTGAAAAGATCAAGGCATACCAAGTCTACCAACAACATCATATAAGAGGTGTAACCCACATCATGTAGTACCAAGGAATCATCCACAATGATATGCACAATCTGTAAACTGGCAACCTGTATGAATAACTCTCACCACAAGTTTGCACAGCTCCCCCAAGTTCTCCACACCCAACAAAGAAAAGAGATAAAAACCTCCATGTCATCACCCAAGAGCATGAGTGAAAACACATGACCACAAGCTAGTAATCACTATAGCTCCGACCAAACCTAAAACCAATGTAATGTGAAACCAAACATCTAGGAAGATAACCAAGACCAAAGAGAGTAAATCCTACTACATTCACTTCTAAATTTCAACTGTGTCAAGTATGATCTCCTTCAAAATCCCAAGAGAAAATCTTAACAACATCCAACCATTTGATCACTAAGATCAAACATAACATATGTATCATGTAATCAACATGGATGTAATCCTCTCAAAGAAGATCAAACTATTTCATTTCCCATTTCAGTAAATATGCCCAATGCATCTCCTAAACTCAACATCAATGAATGTAATCAAAATTCATAAGGAGATAACCATGCTATCCATCTGTCACATTGAATCCTTCAGAATCATCTAATAGCAGTTCAAGATCCATATCCATGAAAGAAAGCATAAAACACCTAAGAGAAACAATGGCCAATACCTCTCAAGTGATAAACTATCAATTAGACCAAGAGTGGAGAACAAGAATGCTCCTCCAAGATATGCAATCCATCATGACTTCTTCAAGAGAAATCTCCTCATTGTTCTGTGTTGAACTCATGTACAACCAAGGTGTAGGCTCATTGGACTTTCTACTGAAATCTTCATCAAGAGTAACCATCAACAACACTTTTCTCATAAGAGAAATACAGCCTCACCTTATTCTCCATGTATCCATGAGCACCTGCAACTGATCATCTCATGCTAAACTCCAAATGCATCACTGCACTATCATGAAGTTCTCAAGAATATGACTAATGCACCCAAAACACAGAGAATCACCAGATCATTGTCAAAGCTCCAAACATCTGAACCAAGAACTTATCATGACATCATGATCTTACCATCCCCCTTAGGAGGTCCAATGCTCCAGGTGAACATAACATGGTCTCAAGAAAAAAATATTATGCCAAAACTCTAATGTGCAATCATGAGTATACCATGACATAAAACAAACAAACTCTAAACCACATCACCTATCAATCACCACCAACACCTCAACCAAAGACTTCAAGAATCCTCCATGGTTTCGAGATGTTGCACATCTTCAAATAGTTTTCATGAAAATGTGAAAAAGATATTCTGCAACAATAGGATCTAAGAGCTCCTCCTAGTAACATTTGCAACACTAAAGAAGATCATTCACCACATAGTGATGAATACATAGTCACTGTTAAAGCTCCCACTGAATCATGATATCGAGCTTTCCAAGCACACGACCAAACATCTGTTATACTGAAAATCTTCCAGGTCCACTCATTAACCTATCCATCTGAGAAAAATACCAAGTGGCACCAAGATCTCCAAACCAAGTATTCAAAATACCATCATTGTCAAAAGCTTACACAAAACAGTGTATCCAAGCTATCCATGACATCTTGATATGACATGCTACATGTCCCCATAACAAAGTATCCAGGTAATCAAAACCATCCATCCTCTCATTTCAAAGCAACCACACCAATGCACAAGTGACCAAAGACAAGGCTAGCTAACAATTCTACATCAACACTTAATCAACCTCATGGATATAAACAATCCACTTCCAATTTATCCCACTGCAACTGAATGGGTGATCAATGCATACAATTGCATAACTCATAGATCCAAAAAACTGTAACATGCAAACCCATCATCACACTAGAAACTACAAAATTGAGATCTCAAAGATAATTTACCTTGTAGACAACATGAATCAAGCACCATATCCTTCTCAGATCCAATTCACCAATCACGTCCATAATGAACACCATAGTCTAGGAACCCAACAAGCACCACCACAAAAATGTTGAGTGACAAGTCACTTACCAACACTCCCATGTAGATAAATAATCACACCTCACACCATGCATGAAGCATGCATGAAAAATTGCAACTATCTCATCTAGGAATGCCCCAAAAGCTAGGGTCTAGAAAATAGTTTAACAATAGCTCCACAAAATCACGAGTTTTCTTGACCGTGTAAAACCTGTGAAACCACTATGTTCGAGAACACCCATGCACACCCATATCCACTTCACATCTAGACGACTCAAAATTCTGAAACATAAACACAATAACATTTAAACTAGAACAATGGAATATCATGAATATGCATAGCTATAGATTCTTTAAATGAGAATCTATAAAACCCCTCAAATCCAAAGAACATGAATATGAGCGATGAAAGTACAAAACATCCTTGAAAGGAAACAACAGTTCAGGAACTCCAAGCCCATATCAGGACAACTCCAAAACCACCAAAATGCACATGCATTTGAGAGAGACAAGTTATTACAGAAGCTTTTAGATCATCCAATGATCAACTCCATAGCCTTCATGTAATTATGGTATCATAAAACTATGCCTTCCAATACTAGGAAAAACAACCAGCATAAGCACATTACTCCATGACTGAAAAACAACCCAAGCTTCTCCATATCATCAAGGAGCCTCTCACACAGGCACCCAATATGGAAGTTTTGTTGCAACACAACCATGAAGAAAAATATTCCACCCCATGCATCAAGATTATGCTGCTACCAAGTCACGAGCTTTAGGTCACATCATTTCAATTACCAACTCAAGTTTCTTCATCTTCCATACTACATGTTGTCTCTTGTAACTCAAACAAAAGAGCAAGAATTTCTACTCACCAAAGGATCAATCCATCAGTCAATTCCTTCAGATTTCCTCAAGCCTTTCACACTAAGAAATCTTCATAGAAGGAATACCCAAAACCAAAAACACTAGGAAAAAACAAATTCCAAAATATGGCTCTGATACCACTTGTCGGGAAATATTTGAGTTCATCTCAGAAAGGGTATCTAAGATCAGTAGTTCCTTTGTTAACCTTATTCCGTTAGATTTCCTCAAGACATGTACTACTATGTCATAAATCAGAAACAAACATAGTTCATTTCCCACATTGATCGTTTTGAGAAAAGCTAATGCTAATTAAACTTGTTCCAAACAACACTATTAAACAAATTCAATACATAGAACCATTAAACATGAAAGATGGAACAAAAGACATGAAAACATAGATTTACATGGGGAAAACCCTTTCAGGTGAAAAACCCCACTCCAAAATCCCAAATCACCATAGTATTATTGAAAAATAGAATAGAGTTACAAATACAATTTAGGCTCTAAGCCTTTACAGAGTTTACATCTTGTTCCATCCAGAGAGAATCCGACAGCATAACCCCTATTCTATTTCCCTCTCTTGGCTACCCAGCCTCTCGGCTAGTCTGAAAACTCCACAATGGCATTCACCTTTTTCTCTAAATCATTCCAGGAAACCCTAACCCTAACAGATGGACAACCACGGGCAACTTAACCATCACATACATGCAACCAATCACCGCTTTCCAGCTTGACACGGTCGGGTATCACCATGATGTTCTTCACAAGTTATTGAGTCAACCTCATTGTCGTGTAGGGGAGATAACCAATTCATCTCTATAGAAGAGGGGGATTCACTACTCATGAGTTCTCTTCATTTAGAGGGCCTCACGGGGTGAACTACCCTAATCTACCTCAGGAATAGTGGTGAGAGTTTCAGAATCAGAAAGAGCAGGTCACAAAGATTCTTTGGATAGACTGACAAGCTCTCAACCAAAGGACATCAACACAAAATATAGATAGTAGCGCGACACGCTAACGTTCTAGAGGCATGCTAGCATCTCGTATGGACTAGAGAATGAGAACGTCTCAGAAAACAACAAAGTGAATGCTTCTATTCTAATTGTTGGGAAAGTACAAAATATACAAAAATAACAGAGTGTAGTAGATCTGAAGTAAAGTAAAGAATAAATAACAAAGACAAGGAGAAGAAAGGAAATGTTTACAACTACGCAAGTGATGAAGCTGCATGAATGTCTTCAATACCTACACACAAGAAGGAGAGAGAAATTATTGGGGTTGTATAGGGACCTGCCTCAGTCAGACCCCTATTTAGGTGTTTCCACCTCCACGGACAGCCAAGGAAATGAGATAAAGGAAATAATATAGTAAAGAGAAAATAAGTACTACAAAACAGTGTTATGCTACTCGACCAAGTGATAGAGGAGAGGAGAGGGAAGCTTACCACCTCCACCAAGAGCACTCAAGGATGCTTGGGGGAGAAATGAGAGTACTTGATCCTCTGCTACAATGGTGTGGTCCCAAATGTTCTCTACCGAAGTGATGGAGTGTTGCTTTGGTTGTAATGAAATGCTTGAATGCTTGGAGTGAGTGAAAGTGAGTGCTTGAGAGCTTGAAAGTGGATGTGTGAGTGCAGGAATGGAAGCTTGATGTGTTGAAGAGTTGGATTGAATGTTGAAGGGATGAATTTGAAGGAAGGATGGAAAAAATGGCCATATTTGGGTCGGTCGGCCGAAGGGGGTATTACAACTTCACCTCCAATGAGAAGAGTAACGCCTCTGTAGGTTCAACTGCAGGAATTTACCAGGGATGTAAGCGCACCATGCAAATGTCTGTGCGTCGCGTGGGAATCCTTGACAGAAACATCTCCATCGACGCTCAAAACAGGCACCAAGTGGGATGCAAGCAACGGGCTTAGGTGGAATTAAGCCTTCGAACTTGGTTTTCTAAGGTGGGTAAAGGAAAAAAGGGGAATTTCCATAAGGGGTGCAAATTCGCTCCTATACATTTTTCCCCCACTTTAGCGAGCACGAATATTGATGAGTGCTCGGTAAAGTAGATCAAGAGGAGTGTAGGGTTAGAAATGTATACCTGAATCATCGAGGAAGCAGACCACGATCTAGCGAACCTGAGAGTGTAGGGTCAAAAGAGGACTTCATAGTTCCACAGAACTATGAAGCTAAAGAAAGAGCATATACTCAAGATGAAGAAGATGCACATCTTCGATCTGGTATATACAAGAGAGAAGAGAGAGATGAACAAAGCATGTGGTGAAAGAAAAACCCACTCAGAAGTAGAACCTACACCACCAAGTAAGAGTGATAAAATCAAACCTCGCTTGAGGAGGAGAACCTGTATCATAGAGTAAAAGTGATAAAAGAAAACCCCGCTTGAGGAGGAGAACCCGTATCATGGAGTAAAATTGATAAAATCAAACCCTGCTTGAGGAGGAGAACCTGTATCACAGAGTAAAAGTGATAAAAGCAAACCCCACTCAAGGAGGAGAGCTCGTATCACCAAAGATAAGTAATAAAAGAAAACCCCACTTAAGGAGGAGAACCTGCATCACCAAGTGAGTATGTAAAGGAGCTCTATAGGTTCTCAATCCTATAGAGCAAGTAAGCAGATAGTCAAGTAGACCATCGTCAAGTTCGAAGACTTTCAAAGGGGTCCCTTAGGAACCCTTCAAAAGGAAGAGGGTTCCACTCAAGGGACGTGCTATTTGAAAAGAAAGGTCTAGTCAGGCTTCCCCCAAGCTAGATACAAAGTTATGAAATAGGTCTAGTCGGGCTTCCCCTGAGTTGGATGCCAATGAATTCATTCGAGAGAAAATCTTTCAAAGAGGTCCCTCGGGAACCCTTCAAAAGAGAAAAAGGGGTCCACTCAAGGGATGCTTCATTTGAAAGATAGAGAAGAGAGGGGGTCCTTAGGAAGGACACACATCTTCAAAGTGAGTTATCAAAGCCCCCAACATATAGGGGAGGAGAACTATGCAAGATACCCAAAATATGCAGGATAGAGGTAAACCTTGATATCGCTCGTCATGCGAAGTAAAGGTAGGTGCATCAATCAAATGGGAGTTTGATGACACCCAAATCAAGGAGTTGTTGTATTTTATCCTTCAAGGCCTTACATTCACTTGTGGAATGTCCAAGCACTTGATGGTATGCACAAAAAGAATGTTTTCCTTCATCATGTTTATGAATTTTATTACGTGTAGGAGAAGGAAGAGCGATTAAGCGAGCTTTTAGAAGCCGTAACAAAATACACTCTTGTTCGGATAAAGAATGAGGAGTAGGAAACAACCCTTTGTCTTATGGAGAAAGGTTTGACTTCTCACAAGAAGAAGAAGGCACGAAGATAGAAGACAATGGAGGAAGAATCTTTTCAACATAACAAGGTTGAGAATAATTCTTGTCACTCAACCATGGCTTCTGTTTAGATCATTCCTTCGAGCAACCAAGTCCCAAATTATTCTTATGGGGTGTGAATTCTATAGGGACTTGAATGCCTTGTTCGTTGTGCCCATAACCTTTGCGCTCATGTCCATATTTAGAGACAAGCTTAAATTTGGGGCCATAAAGTGTTTGTAAGTCTTGAAAAGAAGGAGGATCCTCATAAATAGTGTTGTCCCAACAACGAGGACCACACTCCTCTATGGGATTTCCATCATTAGGACTACCAACACCGTCTTCTTTAGCAAAAGCGTAATCCTCTTCCTCAGAAGGAGGATCAACACTAAGGACATTATAATTTGCATTCATCTTACCCTGTGATATAGAAGAGTAACCACCTTTGATAGCGGGTGTGAATGATGCCATCAAAAAGTCTAAGTGGATCAGGTTGGCTTTATATTCATGAATGAAGGAATCTATAAAGTCTAAAGAACCCCAATCATCACCAAGACATGCATTCTTTTGAGAAGAGGTGGGCTTAGGATTTATTGCTTTAGAAGGATCTTCCTTAGGGACATTTATCTCAAGAGTATCCTTTGTAGTAGGTATTGCTAGAGCAAACATCAAAACATTGGAAGATACTGAAGGAATAAGAGTAGGTACAACCAAAGCTTGACTAGTAGCTACCACTTCACATAAGTGCATAGCATCAGGGTCATCCTTAACTATGACTACTTGATTATTGCAAATGAACTTAATAGATTTATGCAAGGTAGACGTGACTGCACCCATAGCATGAATCCATGGTCTACCAAGAAGATGGTTATACGATAGCTTCTCTGACATGACATAAACAAGGGTGGGTACGGTAACGGGTCCCAACCTCAACGGAAAGACTATCATGCCTAAAGGTTGTTGACCAACATTATCAAACCCATGAATCACACTAGAAGAAGTATTAAGAGAAGATGATTCAATATTAATTTTAGGCAATAGATTGATGCTACATACATTGAGTGCTGACCCAGTGTCAACAAGAGTACGTCTAATTCCAACTTTATTAATGTTGACTATGATTATTAAAGGGTCTGCTTGCTCCTGTACTTCCAAAGACAAGAGCTCTTGTGGATAGAATGTAATATTTAGTGAATCCACACAAATACACGCCATCAATGCATTAGCATCTTTCGCCCTAGTAGAAGAAGGCTAAAGGATTTTTTGCAAGGCTTCCTGAAGCATACCTTGATAAACTGGAGTAGACTAAAGCAAGTCCCACAGTAAGATCTTATCCAGAGGAACCTGAGATTGCTTGACAAGATCATAACCACTGGGTGCTTTCATTGTAGGTTTGGGAGCTTGAGGAAGGCTTGGTTGTTTATTCATACTATTCCCATAAGTATGGGCTACCGCTCTATAAGAGGGATCCTTGGAAATATAAGGAGAATCACCATTAATGGAACATGCCCTTTTAGGAGAAGGACTAGCTAGATTCATGTAAATGACTGGTCTCTTAGGCCTTTGAGGGGTAGCAGAGACATAGATTACATTTACAGAATCATCACAACTAGTAGAACAATTACTTGAAGACATATTCTCAACATCAATCCAAACAGGATCAAATGTGGAATAATTATTTGAAGGGACATTCTCAACATTGATCCAGGGAGAATTAGATGTGGCAGGCAGTTCATCATGCTCTAATGCATCATCTCTAGAGGATACTGCATCAAAACAAAGATGAGATTCATCATTCACAAATGCAACATCTCTAGAAGAGAGTGCATTGGAATGGAGGGAAGGTAGAGTAACATTAAGAAAGGTATCAATGATTTCATCTTCTTGCAACAAAATATCCTCCAAAGCCAGAGGACTTTCGTGAGAAGGATCAAAGACACCAAGTGACATGGGTAAATCCAAGTCACCATCACATGCATGAAAAGGAATATCATTAACATTTTGAACAAGACTAGATACTGAACTAATAAAAGAAGACATCAAATCCATTACCATTTTTTTGGTACTTTCATGTTTTCAAAGGTTTCCAGAGTGGAACTTGAGGTTGAAACTTGCGTCTAGAGAAGTAGTTCAATCCCTAAAACACCAATTCATTTGGCAGTCAAATTTTAGGGACCGATACTAGTTCTTTAAGAGGCCTTTCCAATAGTGTGGCCAGTCCTGGACTTCGAGCATCGAGTCACAGTTATGACCCTGTCAAGTAGGGGTAAACAAATTCCTAGTTCTTCGAAAGAACACCTCTCTTCATGTTAGGTTCACCAAAATGTAGAAGAGGGGGATTCACTACTCATGAGTTCTCTTCGTCCAGAGGGCCTCACGGGGTGAACTGCCCTAATCTACCTCAGGAACAATAATGAGAGTTTCAGAATTGGAAAGAGTAGGTCACAAAGATTCTCTGGATAGACTAACAAGCTCTTGGCCAAAGGATGTCAGCGCAAAATATGGACGGAAGCATGACACACTGATGTCCTAGAGGTGCGTTGGTGTCTCATATGGACTAGAGAATGAGAACGTCTTAGAAAATAGAAAAGTGAATGCTTCTATTCTAATTGTTGGGATTGTATAGAATATATGGAAATAATATAGTGTAGTAGATCTAAAGTAAAGTAAAGAATAAATAATAAAGATAAGGAGAAGAAAGGAAATGTTTACAACTATGCAAGTGATGAAGCTTCATGAATGTCTTCAATACTTGCACACAAGGAGAGAGAAATTGTTGGGGCTGTATAGGGGCCTGCCTCAGTTAGACCCCCATTTAGGTGTTTCCACCTCCACAGAAAACCAAGGAAACGAGCTAAAGGAAATAATATAGTAAAGAGAAAATAAGCACTACAAAATAGTGTGATGCTACTCAACCAAGTGATAGAGGAGAGGAGAGGGAATCTTACCACCTCCACCACGAGAAATCAAGGATGCTTGGGGGAGAAATGAGAGTACTCAAGCCTCTGTTGCAATGGTGTGGTCCCAAATGTGCTCTACCACAGTGTGGAGTGTTGCTTTGGCTGTAATGAAATGCTTGAATGCTTGGAGTGAGTGAAAGTGAGTGATTGAGAACTTGAAAGTGGATGTGTGAGTGCAAGAATGGAAGCTTGATGTGTTGAAGAGTTGGATTAAATGTTGAAGGGATGAATTTGAAGGATGGAGAAAAACAACCATATTCGAGTCGGTCGGCCGAAGGGGGCATTACAACTTCATCTCCAATGAGAATAGTAACATCTCTATAGGTTTAGCCGCAGGAATCTACAAGGACATAAGTGTGTTGCGTAGACATCTACGTGTTGCATGGGTGTCCCTGATAGAAATGCCTCCATCAATGCTCAAAATAGGTGCCAAGTGGTATGCAAGCAGTGGGCTTAGGTGGAATTAAGTCTCCGAACTTGGTTTTCTAAGGTGGGTAAAGGTAAAAAGGGGAATTTACATAAGGGGTGCAAATTCGCTGCTATACAGTCTCCCATTGATACAAGGAAGTCCCGCCAATGTTCACTTTACATCTCCAATTCTATCAGCTCATCGAAGAGACACAGATAAGAGTCCCACCGAAGTCCTTGAGTCTCACTTATGAGAGTCATCGGTCCATTAAGGAGATACTATTTATAGTCCTACCGATAGAGTAACATCCCCCCAATGCAATATCGGCTTGTCCCATTAGGTCCCCACCTCCATTGGCTTATCTTTGTGGTTGCTAAGTTGGAGGTTTCGGCCAAAACCTCACAACCCGTGACAAGAGGTTCCATAGTTTTGGTTTTTTGTGATCTCATGACATCGCCACTGCTATTGTGTCATCGAGGAGACTTGAGGAAGAGTCCCTCTAATATAGCTAAGTCACTTTGACAACCTTCACTCACATGCTCCATCGTTCTATTGGGGACACTCAAGATAGAGTCCCACCGATAACACATTATCACGCTGAAGAAGAGCCAAGACTTTGTATCGACCTGTCGAGGAGACATGACTCCAAGTCCATTCAATAACATGTTGTCTCATCGATGTAACACATAACATCAACCTATGAAGGCTTTATCTGACCATCGAAGGGATTATGAATAAGGTCCCTTCAAAACTGAACTATCAAGCCGACGAAACATCACCCAAATTCCAGTACATTTGAGGCACTAATTCTCAACAGTATATGTAATATAAAATATGTCCAAAAATGCCATATAGGCATACAACAAAGGACCCCAATCAAAATTCATTTCCCTCCAGGTGAATGAAACAAACGAGTGGTCTTTGTTGGTCAAGTGGATGGCGATACATATGAAACTCATTTACCCTAAACTAGAGGGTTGATCCTCCTAGGGTTTAGTTCCTCATCAATCTTCAACTATTACAATAACAAGTAAAGACATTAATATATTGAAATAACATTATAAAAAATGATATATTTAACAAAATAGTCACTTATCATCGCTAGACGATCTCTCTCCTCAAGCGAATGATTCACATGCTCATGTTGTGGGGTGCCCAAGTCCTATAGAAACCATCCAAGTATAAATTAAACTACGAATCAATAATCATTTGATTTTTCACTAACTAATAGCTATAATAATGAATGCAATTTGCAATTTACTAATTTGACTCATACCCTTGTGAGAGGCATCGAGTTGTCTATTGCAAAAGATACAACTTGCTCCATTACCCTATCAACGTCTAGAGGTATTTTTGCTTCCATCATCTGAAAATAAAACAAAAAATTATTCAATCATGAAAATTAGATTAGTGATGCACGTCATGACTTATAATGTATGAGATAATCAATAAAATTTTGAGTACTTATTGAACTATATATTTCTTACTATTATGCTTAGTATTTACCCTATCCATAGCTTGTTCGAAAGCACCTATTTTAGGATTTTATCCAGAGCAGTGAGTTGTTTGGAAAATTTCCTCAAATAAATGTGGTCTCATGGTGATGGAATGCCATTCCATCACCATGAGACCACATTTATTCAAGGCATTTTTTCAAATAACTCGCTGCCTTGTCTATGTTATTGCTTACTATTATGCTTTGATTGAATTTTTCCAAGAATCCATAGTTTGTTGGAAAGCACCTATTTTAGGCTTTTAGCCATAGCAACAAGGAAGTGAACTATTTGATAAAATGCTTTGGTAGACATGTATGGAAAATGTGGTAGCATAGGCAAGACGGTGGGCTATTTGAAAAAATTCCTCAAAGAAATGTGGTCTCATGGTGATGGACATCACCACAAGACCACATTTCTTTGAGGCATTTTTTCAAATAGCTCATTGCCTTGTCTATGTTATTGCTTAAGGCAATGAGTTGTTTGAAAAAATGCCTCGAATAAATGCGGTCTCATGGTGATGGAATTCCATTCCATCACCATGAGACCGCATTTATTCGAGGCATTTTTTCAAACAACTCACTGCCTTGTCTACGTTATTGCTTACTATTATGCTTTGATCAATTTTTTCTAAGCATCCATGGTTTGTTGGAAAGCGCCTATTTTAGGATTTTAGCCAAAGTAGCAAGGAAGTGAATTTTTTTATAAAATTATTTGGTAGAAATTTATGGAAAATGTGTTAGCATAGGCAAGGTGGTGAGCTATTTGAAAAAATGCCTCAAAGAAATGTGGTCTCATGGTGATGGACATCACCATGAGACCACATTTCTTTGAGGCATTTTTTTCAAACAACTTATTGCCTTGTCTATGCTATTTCTTAAGGCAATGAGTTGTTTGAAAAAATGCCTTGAAGAAATGTGCTCTCATGGTGATGGAATGGCATTCCATCACCATGATACCACATTTCTTTGAGGCATTTTTTTAAACAACTTGTTGCCTTGTCTATGCTTTTACTTACTATTATGCTTTGATTGATTATTTCCAAGCATCCATAGTTTGTTGGAAAGCACCTATTTTAGGCTTTTAGCCATAGCAGCAAGGAAGTGAACTGTTTGATAAAATTCTTTGGTAGACATGTATGGAAAATGTGGTAGCATAGGCAAGGCAGTGAGCTGTTTGAAAAAATTCCTCAAAGAAATGCACGATCTCATGGTGATGGACATCACCATGAGACCACATTTCTTTGAGGCAATTTTTCAAACAGCTCATTGCCTTGTCTATGCTCTTGCTTACTATTATGCTTTGAGAGATTTTTTTGAAGCATCCATAGCATAGAAAAGGCAGTGAACTATATGAAAAATGCCTCAATAAAATGTGGTCTCATGGAATGCCATGTCAAGAAAATGCAATTGGTAGTTACTCCTAGTCATTAGTTATGCTAGATGTGAAGTAATTGCATAACAACTTATGTTGACTTTCTAGAAATCTATATTGTAATTGAAATTTTGTCATCTATCAACATCTAGTTATTAGTTATGCAATGTGAAGTAATGCTTTGAGCTTGAAATATGTGCAATGTAAGGTAATCAATGATATGTTCATATAAAAGTTACACAAATCTATTAAGTACAATTCTAGTTAAACTCTTTATTCTATTACCTGAGTGAAGGTCTACACTCCACGGCCACTGGGAGGTGTGGCCATGAAATCTCCAATATTAACCTATTCGACATCCAAAATAAAATATTAGAATGTCATTCATATAACAATGTTATTCACGTGTAATATTTATAATTGTTTACTAGTTACATACCTCGACACTAGATGCAGTGGAGTAAAAACAAAGTAGAGGGTCGGTGAAAAAAGTATGGACACTATGACCCTAAAATTTTATTACAATCATTAAACTAAATTAGTTAATCTTGCATTTCAAAAATTAAATTAAATAAATTCAATTCAATGAACATGCTAACATTTACCTAAGTATCAAGGCTGAAAGCCTCATTCAAAATGACATCTTTCATCGCCAATTGGTCAGCTGCAAACATAGTTTGTGCACCAACCTCTTGACTATATGTTGGGTCATATGTATAGGTCGACCCGCAAACTTGACAAGTATGGGTGGAACCCTACCCCTTGAAGTCTCCCCTAGTTTTTGATGTACTGCAAGACTTGCACGTTAGATGATACTCTAGGTCAGAGAACTAATAGACTATAGAGTGTCTACCTCAACATGATCTCTCTCCTCAAGTGAAATATTCACATGCTCATGTTGTGGTGTCCCCAAGTCCTATAGAAAACATCCAAATATAAATTAAACTATGAATCAATAATCATTTGATTTTTTACTAACTAACAACTATAACAATGAATGTAATTTGAAATTTACTAATCTGCCTCATAACCTCGTGAGAGGCATCGATTTTTCTATTGCAGAAGATACACCTTGCTCCATTACCCTATCAACATCTGGAGGTATTTCTACTTCTATCATCTAAAAATAAAACAACAAATTATTCAATCACGAAAAGTAGATTAGTGATGCAAGTCATGACTTATAATGTATGAGATAATCAACAAAATTTTGAGTACTTATTGAACTATATATTTCTTACTATTATGCTTACTATTTACCCTATCCATAGCTTGTTCGAAAGCACTTGTTTTAGGATTGTATCCATAGCAACGAGTTGTTTGAAAAAATGCCTCAAATAAATGTGGTCTTATGGTGATGGAATGGAATTCCATCACCATGAGACTACATTTCTTCAAGGCATTTTTTCAAACAACTCGTTGCCTTGTCTATGTTATTGCTTACTATTATGCTTTGATTGATTTTTTCCAAGCATCCATAGTTTTTTGGAAAGCACCTATTTTAGGATTTTATCCATAGAAGCAAGGAAGTGAACCGTTTGATATAATACTTTGGTAGACATATATGGAAAATGTGGTAGCATAGGCAAGGTGGTGAGCTATTTGAAAAAATTCCTCAAAGAAATGTGGTCTCATGGTGATGGACATCAACATGAGACCACAT
>VDFB02345782.1:79934-124606 GCA_007258455.2 Sequoia sempervirens | reverse complement strand
CTGAGCTCCCTTTTGTTTCGCTAATACTTTGTCCTATCAACCAGACTTCATAGCAAGTGTTGGGCGCTAGACCGACATCAAACGTTGGGAAGACTTCATTCGTTCGACAAGACCCTATGCCAATATGACTTCATTAGCGGGACCGTTGGCTTTCGGTGAGACATTAATCATCATCAGGACTTCATGGCGAAGGCATCTCTTCTTGGCGATCTCTTTGTTGTCAGTGAAGACATGGGGTGAGAGACCTCTCTCCATCTTAGATAAACAGAAGCTCCTGACTGTGGCGAGACACCTTCAGGTTACATGAACCACTTTCCAAAATACATCTCTGCTTGAAACCTTATTGTCAGAGGGAGACTTCACTAGTCGCTGAGACTCTCTCCAAATGCTTCGTTATGCCGAAGGCTTTTTAAGTCGGGGAGACTTTGTGACTTTGGCGAGGCCCTTTGGTGAAGCTCGCTTGCTTTGTCGACGCCGCCTAACTTCAGCAAGACTTCTTCTGATCAGTAAGACCTCCTACCGAAACCCACACACATACGCTGAAGGGATCCTGCTTTGCTTTGTCGGTGAGACCCAATGCATTTGCCGAGACTTCTCTCCAAAGAAAATAACCTCTACCGAAATGAATATCCTTTTTTCGCCAAGACGATGATAGATGTCTTACCGATAGGGACCTGTAGGTGAATCCCACATGCCATGACATTCCTGGGGTCTTGGCGACTCTCTCCTTAGAAGATTTTCATGCCAAACCTGAACAAGGCAGGCTTCTTCACTGAGTTCCCTATGACCTAGCATCAGATTCATGACTTTTTCCCTAAGCCGAATGCTCCATTTGGCCTTCTCAAACCTTTGTCACATGATATTCTGCATGATTGAGCCTGAGGGTGAAAATTAGGTAACATTTCTAGCAACCTTTGTTGGATGTTTGCCTGCTAAACATGAAGACCAGTAGCCTAGGCCTATCCATTGGGAATGGAGTCATTAGGAAAATTCAGGAACATAATTGGAACAACTTTGTACATTGTAACTTGAGACACAAATCATCTGGAAACTTATTGAAAACAAGAAAAACTGCAGAAGGGAAACTATTTAACTATGTTGAAACAACACTTAGGGAATTTAAATTGCATCTAAACCTACCCTACACAAACCAATAAGAAATTGGTCAAACAAACCCATTGACAGGTTGGGTAAAATAACTACCCTTTCTAAAAATTTACAATGTTTTCCATGTTGGAGCACAACTAAAGAGAAATGAAGCATGCATGACACTTCAACGGATGGCTATAAGATCTCTTGCAAAACATATTCAAGTTTACTAACCTTTTCATATGGAATGTAAACATTCTCATTCTGAGGTGGAAAGGTAACTTGAGTGTGTTCCTCCATATCTATACCCTCATGCTTGGTTGTATGCAAGGTATCAATATCTTTACTGGTCTCCATTTTGGCTAGATGCCTGATAGGGCAGCCTTTAGTAAGGGAAAAGCTTGCACTTTCGTTGCTGATCTTTTTCTCATGAGCTGCCATTCTATCACCTTGCTGGCTGGGAAGATCTAATCTCTGTGACTGAATTAATGGGAGAGTAGTAGCCTCCTCAATATGCTCATGCTTTCCCAACTGAACGCCCATTTCTTCAATGGAGAACAAAGAAATAGCTTCTTCCATCACATCTTCAATCAACTCATCAACCTTAGGCTCCTTTATAGACCAGAATGGAAGTTGCTCATAATTCTCATCATCATTGGAAGAGTTACATTCTGATTTAGGCTTGTCTTTTTCAACGCAAAAAGACAACAATTCAAGTGGTGATGAAGTCTCAGGTCCCTCTGTACAATGAAATGGAAGTTCCTCCAACTAGTAATAACCTTGCAAATTAGGCTCATTAGGCTCCTCCTGATGTTTCAGCATTTGTTGAAGTTCATGAACCTGTTGTCCTAGTTCATCATGACTATCAACTACTTCTGAGTCTTCACAAGGATCAAAGTTAGCTTCCTCCTCAAAAAACTCAACAGTAGCTTTTCCAACCCCAACATGTTCAAAAACATCAAAGCTCCCACCTTGGAGGATAATATCAGGTTCAATCTCAGGTTGTTCTCCCTAAATTGAGGCCCTATTGTATTGCTTATTATCGTCAATAAGCAACCCACCCATACTTTCTTGTTGTTAAATCATTTGTTGTTGTCATCTTCTATATTCCTCCATAGCTAGATGTAACAGATTTGGGATTCTATCCTCCCCCATAGTGACTAAACCAACCTGATCACTAGGCTGCTTTTGAGGGATGATGGACTGATCTTGTTCAGGTACTACATTTTATTCCATTGAATTGAATCCCTTAAATCTTGGAATTTCAAGCTGAGAAGACTTACTAGGAGAGTCAAGAGGCTAACTTTGCCTAAAGCCGGCAAAATTGTACTTGGGAACCTCTTGTTCGAAAAATTTTAGCCTCCTTTCTGCCTCCTTTGCAACCAGCTGCTGAGCAAGGTTCTCTTCCAATTGCTTATTTTGCAACCCCTCCATTAATTGGTGCTAATAATCTGAATAATCTTGAGTGTTTTGCACCTTAGCAGAGAGTAGCTTCATTTGTTCTTCCTTAGCGGCTATTTCCTATTCAAGGCCTTGCTCGAACCGGATTCTTTTTGCCACTCTTTCTTGATCATAAAAGCCGACTTGCTCAACCACTTCTTGTTGTCGCATAATGGTACCCTGTTGCATCTTGATATCAACCAATATCCTAGATAGGAACACAAGCACCTTACTAATATCATTAATCTTCATATTGTGAAGGCCTTGATTGAGATCCCACAACGTATGGTCAGTCTGTTGGAGCAGGTTCAATACACTTTCATATAGATGTGCAGGAGCAACATACTCATGATATGGAGGGTAATAGTAAGCATCTTCATAATTATTTGACATCTTTTCAGTTAAAGAGCTAGAAATTTAGAATTAATAGATTATTTTGAGACATACCAAGACTTGTGTCTATGAAACCAGAAGATTTGAGCTCAGAGTCGCTAGGTATGTAAAGAAAATGCTTCCAAAAGGCTGAAACTACTGCTGCACACACCAAACAGCAGCAATAAAATGCATAAACATGAACTGAGAAGCAGTTCACAGTCCCACCAGGCGTGCCAGAAACTGTTGTCACCTAGAAATGTACCCTATGAAAAGTTTACAAAAACTAAGCTTTCTAGAGCAACATGGGATCATTTCAAGGCTGTGGGTCACCTATAGTTGAGATGAACCTCTAGAGAAGGTCGGCTTCCTCTGGGTATCACCTAAACTAATGATCTTTGTGAGGTAAAGGGAGAAGGAGTGCATACAACATGAAACTATACTGAACTATTCCTATGGTGATACACCGAGATGATAGGAACAATGGGATACTTGAGCTACACTTGAATACTGGTGACAGCTGTGAGACTGCACAACAAGATCCTGTAGATCACACATTCAAACAGGTTTGACATGCACATGCCTTCAAGAAGGAAAGGCATATTTTCACAAACTAGAAGCTCATGTGCTAGATTAAGTAAACACAGTTTGTAACCTACATGATACTACTTCTGCAAAGAAAGGCACGACGTGAAAAAAAAGCTATAAGGAAAGAGAATATTTCACTAAGTAGCTCAATGAATCACTTAAAAGGAATGCACTATACTTCACAAGAATCAGAAGGCGAAATGATGGACCATCAATGCTAATCAAGGTATATTTTGTATATTACGTTCCAAATTGAGTTATAGAATCCTGCTAGTCTGAGAGAGGACTGCAAAAGGGCCACAGACTTCAGAGAAGCATACATCAGAACTCCTTTACAAAAAGGTAAAAATGTCTTATATACAGAAAAGATCTCGGCCCCTTAGGGCTTGCAAAAAATATCTGTCCCAAAAAGATCTCCCATAGATCTTTTATGGAGTTAATGTTGTCTCCCCATGTCCATGTCAGTGTGAAAGATTGCCTTCAGGGAAACCTTCTTGATCTTTCTGCAACCACCGCATTCACTTCTACTCCTCGTGTCGATCTTTCAATTCCCCCCAGTTGAGCTGCTTTGAATGCTCCTGAGCTCCGAATAGATACATGTTGCCTGTCATTCTATTGATCTTCTTAACTAGTTGAGCTGCCATGGCTTGCTTTTGGCTTTCTCTGATTGGTTGGGCATATGCCACACAAACTCTGTAGGCGGTCAAAACTCTTTGGAAAAGAATCGCATCTCGGTGAGACACTAAAAGTGTCTCACCGATGCAATTATGCCCTCTGAAACTATGGGCACAATATGCAACAGTCGATGAGAGTCTTGGAAAACTTAGGAGTCATGTTGATATCGCCAAAACATCGGCAAGTCAAACGGCATCGGGGAGAAGTCATAGCAAGCACCACTGAGTTATACCAATGTCACTTTATTGGGTGATTCCATCCTATCGCTGAGACCTCCCCCATTCGCCGAGACCTCTTGTAGACTTCCTTTTTCTTTGCGTGTTACACCGAAGATCTTTCCCCGTTCGCCAAGACTCCACTCTATCGGCCAGACCTTACATTGATATGACTTCATTAGCGGGACTGCTAGCTTTCGGTGAGACTTTAATCATCATCGAGACTTCATGGTGAAGGCATCTCCTCTTGGAGATCTCTTTGTTGTCAACGAGACATCAGAGTCAGGGAGACCTCATCATATCAGAAAGACCTTATGCTAATGTCGAGCTCTCTCGGTGAGGTCTTTCTATTGTCGGCAAGACTCCACGCAGTTGCTGAGACCTTCTGCCGAATGCTTTGTCTTGGCGAGCTCCCTAAACTTCTTCATCCTTCTTGTCGCTAAGACATCCCAGGTCACCGAGAGCCTTTAGAGTCGAGGAGACCTCGTGACTTTGGCGAAACCCTTTGGTGAGCTCGCTTGCTTTTCCAACGCCGCCTTCTTTCAATGAGACCTTCGCCTTCGCTAAGACCTGCCTCCGAGACTCTTTGTTGTCCCGAATGAAAGCAGTCGGTGAGACCTCTGGGCGAAGTCAAAATACTTCGGTGAGCTCCCTCTTGTAGGGAAGACATCTTGTCGATCTCTCTTATCCTCCTCAGGCTCATTTTGCATCGGCAAGACCTTTTGCATCACTGAGACCTCACGGCGATCCCACCATCCTTCGACGAAAACATCTTCTGCTGAGGACTCTTGCTTTCCAAATACTGTCAGCATGACCCCTTGTTGTCACCGAGACCATATGTCGAAGGCCTATCTTATGCCGATCCTTTTGCTCCAGTATGACTCACTCCTTCCGCCAAACCACTTGTTTGTCACTGGGACCCACGTCGAACTCCTCATTCTACCCGAGCTCCCTTTTGTTTCACTGATACTTTGGCTTGTCGGCTAGACTTCATACCAAGCGTCGGGAGCTACACTAATGTCAAACGTCGAGGAGACTTCATGTGTTCAGCAAGACCCTATGCCGATATGACTTCATTGGCGAGACCGCTGGCTTTCGGTGAGACTTTAATCATCGTCAGGACTTCATGGCGAAGGCATCTCCCCTTGGCAATCTCTTTGTTGTCAACGAGACATCGGAGTCGAGGAGACCTCTCTTGGTCTTGAATGCTACGTCGAAGGCTCCTTGTTGTTGGTGAGACACCACCAATTCACCGAGACCACTTGCCGAAATACATCTCACACTGAAACCTTATTATCGTCGGGGAGACTTCACTGGTCGCCGAGACTCTCTCCGAATGCTTCGTTACGCCAAAGGCTTTTTAAGTTGGGGAGACTTTGTGACTTCGGCGAGACCCTTTGGCGAAGCTCACTTGCTTTGCCAACGCCGCCTAACTTTAGTGAGACTTCTTCTGATCGGTAAGACCTACCGAAACCCGCACACATACATCGAAGGGATCCTGCTTTGCTTTGTCAGCGAGACCCGATGCATTCACCGAGACTTCTCTATGAAGAAAAGAACCTCTTCCAAAATGAATATCCTTTTGTTGCCAGGACGATGATCGATGTCTTTCCAATAGGGACCTGTAGGTGAATCCCCATCGCCATGACATTCTTGGGGTCTTGGCGACTCTCTCCTTAGAAGATTTTCATGCCAAACCTGAACAAGGTAGGCCTCTTCACTGAGTTCCCTGTGACCTAGCATCAGATTAATGACTTTTTCCCTAGCTTGAATGCTCCATTTGGCCTTCTCGATCCTCTGTCACATGATATTCTACCTGATTAAGCCTGAGGGTGAAAATTAGGTAACAATCTTCAAGAGCAACTTGGAGTTCTTTTTTATTAGTCATGCAATCACTTTCTACAGTAAGGTTTGAAAACTTTTTATCGGCCATATATACAATCTCCAAGATCTTCCTCAAGTTGTTAGGCTTCTCAGAAGGAACCAAGCTCTGATACCAATTGTTGAACACCCAGAATATTGAGAGGGGGGTTGAATTAGTATTCCCTTAAACCATTTGATCATTATCCATCCAATTAACAAAACATATCTGTGTGTATGAAAATATGATGTGTAAATGAATTGAAACAAATATTCAAACACACCAATATAACATTAAATCAAAGGAAAAAAATAAACAAAACAAATTTTTATGCGAATGGCTCCTTCGAAAGCATCATATTGTCCTCTATCTTTAGTGTTTTTGTCAATTCCAGCTTTGTGTTCTCAGATTTGAAGCTAGGTTCAACAATGTCTTCCTAAAGAGATTTAAGAAATGTTGGTTGCTCACTTTGGCAGCATAATGATATAGTGAAGGTTCAAAAAAAGAGAATGATGGATGAAAGATGGAAGATTCCAGAATGATTTTGACAGAGTGAGGATGCTTAAGAATCAACCCCCTAAATGAATTGTGAGAGGTTGTTTTTATAGATTTTTCAAAAGCTTCTGATTGGTTGATATGATCAATGGCTATGATAATTCTTGACAGATCAAACGGCTGAAGATGGATGAAACTGAAGAGAAAATAGAAGAAACCTAAAAACAAGATTTTTCCATTTTTAAGAAAGAGGGAAAAGATAAGAAGATAAGAAATCATCTTTCTTTAAAAGAATAAAAGAAAGATTTAAAGCTAATAAATAATTAATTAAAAAAATCAATTATTTACTTGTGGAGGATATTCAGCTTTTCTTAATTAAATAAAATATTTAATTAAGCTTTTTAAAAGTAGAAGAAAGTTTGTGATAAGAAGAAAGCTTTAATCAGGGTTTATTGAAAAAAGCAAAAGATCTCATAATTAAATAAAATATTTAATTATAATATGAGAAGATTTCACAATTAAATAAAATACCTAATTGTGATTTGGAAAGAAAGCATAAGATATTTAATTAAATAAGGTTTATTTAATTAAATCACTTTTATGAAATTAATTAAATGAAATATTTAATTAATTAGAGGAAGAATTAAAAATAGAAGAAAAGAGATATTTAAACTTAATTAAATCAAAAGATTTAATTTAAATTCAAGTGATAATTAATTTAAATAAATAGAATGTATTTATTTAAATAATTAAGTGGACATATGAAAATAATTAAATAAAATAAATTTATTTAATTATGGAAGAGAAATAAGATGAATGAACAATATAATTAAATTAATTAAATTTAATCATATGTAGAGGACTTTAGAAAATTAATTAAATAATAAATATTTAATTAATTGCCAGGAATTATAGACATGACCATTTTTATGTGTATACATTTTGCCCCTATTTGAAGTGATGTGTGAAACACATTACTTCAAAGAAAAATAAAAAAAATTTGCCCTGATATGTTTCGATTTTTGATGTCGATGATGCCCCCTCGAGAGGATAGGTGGGTTGGACAAACACAGGTATTCTCTCGAAATGAAATGAAATGATAAAGGAAGGATAAGTTGAATGATGCAAGAGAGAATGTGGATGAAGGATATGAAAGGATGCGCTATGCTGCAATGAAAGTGAGCAACCATGATGTTTGATATAGCACTAGACGTTATGCACCAAGGTATAAGGACCAAGGTGACGATGTGTCTCATGCCCCAGTGTAATACAAATGTATGAGGAAGGAAAGGCTTAGAGCATTAAAGTCCTAATGCACAAAAGGTATTATGTGACCTTAGATGCAAAGGATAATGCAAAAAAGATATTCCAACACACACAAGATATGAATATTAGCTGGAATGATATGGATTTGATACAAATGCAAGATAAAATGAACAATAGACAAGCAAGCAAGCAAGCATGCACAAATGATACAAAAACAAACAAGAAATTGCCCCTGTCAAGCTATAAACCGTTGATTGATTGATTGATTGATGATGTTGATAGTGTTGTCATTGTTGGGAAGCGATATATCCCTAGAGCAACACAAGGATGATGATAATTGATTGGTTGATTGGTTGATTTGGTTTACGACAAGATTAGGGTCAAGACCAAAGGATGTGATTGGATAATTTAACAAGATTGATTGACTTGATTGGTATGGATTAAAGATTGACTTGCATTTGGATTATTGCTCGGAATGATTGAAGAAGGATTTGATTGATTTGAAGAAACTGTTTGTAATGATATGATGATGATTGGATGATAGGATGTGATGAATTGAATAGAAGAATTGATGTGATTGGAATGATTTAGGTTGAAGTGATTTGATTAGATAATTGATTGATTGAATTGAAGAATTGATTTGATTGGAATGATTGTGATTGAGTGGATTGGTTGCAATGGGTTTGAGGAAGATGATTGATTTGGTGGAATAGTTGAATGATTGGATAGAAGATTGATGTGATTGAAATGATTTTATTAGCTTGGATTTTTGTTGGATATTTGATTTTTTTTGTATTTTTCGCGTTTTTCTGATTTTTTGTATTTCTTCGGGACTTTACGATTTTTTATTTCGACTTTAAATTTTTTTGTATTTCTTAGGACTTTCTTTTTTTGTATTTTAGAAATATTTTAAATTTTTTAAATTTGAGATTTTTTTGATTTTTTGAGATGTTTAGTGTCAAAGATGAAAATTTGAGTAGCCTTTGTGCTAGATACCAATGACAAGGGGAAAACGAGTCTAGGTGCAAGGGTGATGAGATTGATGGATGAAAAGGTGGGTGATGGGATAAGGGATAAAAGGCTCATGATATATGGATGGATGGAAAGGATAAGTCATAGTGAATGAAATGGATGTATGCATCATAAGAGAAAAAGGATGTGATTTCCAAAGACTATGTTGCATAGGAATAACATGCCCCATTCTAGGTACAAGACTTAGGATATTCATGACAAAGCTTATGGCAATAGGATAATAATAGGTTTGTTTGGAAGGATGAGGTATATCAAAAGATACCCAAAACATGTTTCAACATTTTTCCCCTATATCTTCATCAAGATCAAAAGAAGAAGGGTGGATGAATGGACTCAATATAATAGGTATGTATGATGGCTAAAGATGGTAGGTAGGATGGAAATGACAGGACATGAAAATGATAGGTTGGCTAGATAAGACATTGTGCCCCCAAGTGTAAGTGACATAGAAGATCAACCTACACATGACGCCTATTTGCTAGGTTTTCATCATGGTACTTATCCAAGGCACCTGTTTACCAGGTTTTCACCATTAGACGAAGGGATTTCTCTTTATTTTTTATTTTTTATTTTTTATTTTTTGGCTTTTTGGATAGGAGAAGAGGAATATGGATAGGATGGAATCAAGTGTCTAGTTGCATGAAAGGTGATAGTCCCACTAGATATGGATATCATTGCATGGACCATATCAAATTTCATTATGCTCATAGATGTTGGTAAGGGATGACATGAAAGGGATGGATTAGGTAGATGGCAGATTATGAAAGGCTTATGTAAGAATGGATGGGGAATAGTGGATGATGATGTGGATTATGTAGGGAGGATGATAGGTTTATGCAAAAGCATGGACCATAGGAAGGTGGTTGGGAAGATATGTAGGATAGTTGTTGAAGGATGGGGAGATGGAGGTATGTGGGATTGTTGTGAAATGGAAGGGAACCATGACCAATGGTTGCACACACTGTGATAAATGTTGAAGCTTTTGATGTGGATGGGGTGTAGGAAGCAATGAAGATGTTTGCTTAGGAGGTGGAGGGTGAAGTGATTTAGGTACCCACATAGACTTGGTATTTTTATGATTTTTATTTTTCTTGTGGGTTTTAGGAATTTGAGACTTTTGAATAGAATGAGAATGTGGGATGGAAGTGGATGGTTGGGATTTTTGTGATGTGGATGCCTCATTTAACTTGATTTCTTTTTTCTTAGGTACCCAAACCATTTTAGTTTTGGTCTTTACTTTTTGAGGTATGGGCTTATATAACTTTTTGGATGTATTTTGATTTGAATTTTTGTATTGATGTCCTAAGGCATGAGAACCCTTAGTATTTTTGACTTTATAGGTAGAGGCATTGAAATTATTTCTTTTGAATCCCATGGATATGGTGGAATGGGTGGAAGCTTCATGTTTATACAATGTGTGCATTTGTTGGTCATGATTAGGAATGTTAGGGTATTTATGGATGGAGGGATAAGGGGATTGGATAATGGGGATATTAGGTGTTGGGAGAAGTGGAGGTAAATTTGATGGAGGGATATTAGGAGTTGGAAGCAATGGTGGCAAAGTTGATGGTGGAAGGTGTATGGTCACATGCTTTTGACATTTGTAGGATGATGGAGGGGGAATGGCAACATATGTTTTAGGCATATGATAGGCTTTATGATGGAAAGTGGACTTAGGATGCATGGAGGACGTACCAACATCTTTAGGTTGTTGTCCTTGGGGTGTAGGTCCAAGGTCATAAGAGCGTGGAGGGACTTTGACATGGACGAGCTCCAGAATATCTTGTTCATGAAGGTCTAGACCTTTATCTTGGTGGTTCATGTTTTGGAGTGTGCAATGGACAATGAGACTAGGTGTAGGTGGAACACTAGACATGAGTTCCCTATTGGATGGAGAAGATGAAGCAAGGGAAGATAATGGTTTTTGTTGTTCTAAGGAGGAACATTCATGAATGAGGGTGGAAAGACCAATAGGATATGATGGAGGAATTACAATGGGGTCGATAGTGGGTGATGGAGGATCATTAGGATCTTGATTAGCATTGTGTTCACTTAGATCCAATGTATTTGTTTGATCTTGTATGTGTTCTTGGGAGGCATATGTCTCATCAAGGGAAGTGGATGTTGATAGATCATGGATAGGACTAGGTGGAGGTGAATTTGGAATATCTTTCTCATGGATGTGTATAGGATCAACTTGCTCATGGATAGGCTCTTCATCATTATGGATATCATCTTGATCATAAAAATGATATAGATTATGGATAGGTTGGATGAAAATGATTTGATCTTGATTAGGACTAGAGCTTGATGTTTCCACATGCTTGGGAGTAGACTCTTGATATGCCTCTTGGGTTGCTTGAATGGAAGTGGATGGGGATTTCTCATGGAGAGACTTGGCATGTTCTTGATGGTCAACAACATAGGAGCATGAAAGAGGGTGACTTGAACTTATGACATGAGACTCTTGAATTGACTCAAGGGGTTGTGGATGACATGGTTGACTTGAAGGACTTGGCATGACATTTGAGGACTCTTTTATTTGTTCAAGTATATGTGTTGGAGGACATGGTGATGTTTGATTCCTTGCTTGTAGCCCTTGGGTCACATCCTTTGGAGGTGTAGGGGTGGAAGGTGTTGGCTTAGGTTTTTTATTTTTATTGTATATATACTTTGAGAGTACATAACCTATATCAGTATTCCCCTTGTGAATGGTTGCATGAGAACTTAAAGGCTCTTTATTTTGTTTCCCAGGTGGACTTAAATTCAGATGTGTTTTTCGTGATGTGGATCGATAGGTTGATGTGGAATTGTCATTCAAAGAAGTGGATTGATTAGATTGGTATGAGGTAGAAAGGGATGACACATTAGGTTGAGGTGGAATTGGTTGATAATGAATGGATAGGGGATGATGTTGTGGTTGTTGGATTTGACATGTGGCTATGAGGTATTGGGCTTGAGTTACGAGGTATTGGATTTGAGGTGACTTGTTTGCTTGAAGTTTTTGTATTATGTTATAGAATTTGTGAATGACTTTTTTGGGCAAAGGTTTTTGAATTGTTTTAACAGTGTGAAGCATGTGAACAACCTCTTGTGCCATGTCTTCCAATGTTTCCATGGTGTAAAATGATGTTGATTGGATTAAAGAGATGATGATGATTAGGATATGATATGGAATGACAAGATTGTATGATTTGGATGATGTGGCAAGAGTTTATTGGAAATTTGACTTGGGCACTATCAAACACAATATTTCACATGTAAATGCATGAACACACATACCAAGCACAATAATAAGTTTGTCTTTGAAGATCAGATGTTATGATTAAGCAAACACTTGAATACACAACAACAAGCCTGATGACTAGTCAAGTGGGGTATGGCCAATTAGGTCTCAAGTGAGTTTTCACAAGGTTGACTAGGTATAAGTCGGAAGCAAAATCTTGCCAATAAGCCGGGAGAAAGGGGTAACCCACCCTTCACCTTCACTTCCCAAAGGTATAAAGTTCTTTGGGGCTTAGCTCAGAGTGACAAGATTTCAACTTCCAAATGAGCGTGTCTTTGGATTCACACTCTATTGAGGTCGTCCCTTGGAGGGGTGTGTGCTCCAAGCAGGCCTCCTACGAAGGGTATGACAAAAGAAAACCAAGTGAGGTGTTTTGGACACACACACTTGATTCACACTCGCAAAGATTAATTTCCCTTAAGAAAATTGAAATGTTTAGAAGAAAACAATGAAGCACTCATTCTTTTTTAGATCCCAAATCAAGATGTGATGGAAGACAATGATTAATTTTAGACCCAATTTTTGAAATGTGATTGAAGACAAGATTTTTTTTAAACCAAATTGCAATGATGTGATCAAACAAGATTTTATTTTATGTCCCAAATTGAAAGATGTGACAAACAAGATTAAGAGATGAAGGATGAAACAAGTGCACCTGGTTATTTTCACTTTCCAAATTGTTGTTGTGGCTGATTCCAATGCTTTTCCAGCTCCGTATGATTCACCAAAAAGTCACCAAGACAAGAAGAAACACATGCATGCAATAAAAAGCGTGATTAAATCTCAAAACATGCAAAAAATTTCAAAAATGTGAGAATTTGAAACCTATAAATTTTTTAAATCTAATAAAAACTTACACCATTAGATAGCTTATGAAATTCTACCCCATTTCAAAAAAAAAATCTCTGAAAAAGACCAAAAAATGAGCAAGATATGGCCATTTTAAGATTTCCTATGAAAATGTTGAAAAGACCCTGTATGCGCTAAAACAGACCCCATATGCGCTACAGAAACTCCCAGATGCGCTACAGAAACTCTCAGATGCGCTGCAGAAACTCCCAGATGTGCAACTCTGTCACTCAAATGCGCTAAAACATAACCCAAATGCGCAACTCTGTTACTCAGATGTACGAAAATAGAACATAGATGCATAATAACAGTAACTAAATGTGCAACAACAGAAACTAAATGCGCTACTCTGTTACCCAGATGCGCAAAAACAAAATCTAAATGCGCTAATCTACATGCAAAAAAAATAATAATAATTTTTCTGAAACATATTTGAATGTACTGAAAATCCTATATGCGGTATCTAATCCCCTAAATGCGTTGTAGAAATGCACGTATGCGCCACTCTGTTTCCCGGATGCACTGCGGAATTGACCAGATGCGCCGAAACAGTCTTTAAATGCGCCGAAATACCTGCAAAAGAGAAAAATTTCCGAATCTTCTAGATGCGCTGCCGAATGCCAGAAAACCTGCAAGGAAAACCTGCAAGAAAACCTTCAAGAAAGAAGTCTAAAATAGGGGCATAGGCCCCACGGTGGGCGCCATTTAATGTGTGTATGAAAATATGATCAATTTAAATCAATAACAACACAATCAATAAAACATTAAATCAAAGAAACCAAAAGAAAAACATAAATAAGCAAACTGTTAATGGCAGTTTCTTCGAAGTCGTCTTATTGTCCTCTATCTCCAGCGTTTCGTCTTTGCTCAAGTTGCTCTCAGATCTGGAATGCCAAGCTCAACGAAGTAGGATACTGAAGAACGAGATATAAATGAAATGCATACTATACTAAGAATGCAAGATATAAAAGCTTATGATTGGCGTATACAATATCTAACTACAACAATGAATGAAAGCATGAAACAATCACAATATCACATGACACATGAACAATAGGATTTTTATGTGGAAAAACTAAAAAAGGAAAAAACCATGGTGAGGATTAGCTCACAATATATTATAACCAGTTATAAGATATTACAAAGGCTCACTGCTAGGACACACTGTCCAATAAGGCTCACAGCCAAAGATAGATACAAAATAGAAATGGCCACACAGCCAAGATGTGAACTGATACAAAATGCACCTTGTCTTAAATTCAATTCCTTTGAAGCTCTTAATATAAAACACTGCTCTGTTTTATAGTCACTCAATATTCACAATATATCTACAATAATTTTTATCATGTACACAAAATTTGCATATTCGCATCTCATCACATATCATCTCACTCCTATATTCTCAAAAATGTCTCACATATATACCCAATACATCTGCATACATCAATTAGGTCGGCCTAATTAGATGTAGCCCTATATTAAATCAAGATTGTCTTGTTGGCCCCATACTTAAATCAAAAACATCTTTGCACTCAACCCAAACGTGCAACACTTGATTTAGGTTGACATGGACCTAAAATAGATCTCACTAATATTTGCAATACATATTGAATCTCCACAACATATATCAAGCATTAGGTCGGCCAGGAATTGGACCTAATCACAAAATATGTCAATTAATCAACACCAACGATCCATCTAATCATATAATCACTCAATATCTGGAATATATAGTGTACTAACACCTGTAAGCAATCTCCCAAAATTGTAAAGTCTAATTATTAACATTAGAGGAATGTAGACCAAATTACTCAATACCCATTTACACTGTATAAAGCCAAAACTGAATGTTGAACTATTGTCACTTATAATCAAACTATTCATCCAAACCAGCTGAAATCTTGATCATAGATACACATAGTAGTCAGGAATAATATATTATCACCTCATAAGCAGATCTTATTACATAAGCAATTGTGGACCAAAATACCAGATTAAGATATCTTCATTTTATTCACCATATTAGAGTAAATATCAATAATCAATGTTGAGATCAATGACAACACATTAAAGGGTTACTTCATTCTTTCAACAGAAGATGGACGATATACCCATATCAGAAGGTAAAGCAATATAGTAAGAATTGGCGGAAAATTTTCTGAGAATATTGCAAGGACCGATCTTTTTCATTTTTTAGTTTGTTGTATTCACCTTTTGGAAATCTCTCCTTCCTAAGATGAACCAAAACGAGATCACCAACCTAAAAATGCACGTCTTTGTACTTCTTATTAACATACTTCTTGTACTGTTGGTTTCTCCCCTCAATTTGCAATTTGACCTCATAATGAAGGTCATGAATACATTTGGAAAACTCCTCACCATCTGCACTTCTCTCGAAATTACCAATATCTCTGAGTTCAAATACACCCCTTGGATGCATACCATAAACAATGTAGAATGGGCTTAAACCTATACTCTTGTTTGGAGAATCATTATAAGCAAATTCAGCCTATGCTAAAGCCATATCCTAATTACGAGGTGTGTTTCCAACAAGACACCTCAACATATTACCCAAACTTTTATTAACCACTTATGTTTGACCATCTGTTTGGGGATGGTAAGCTGAGATGAAACTAAGATGGGTGCCCAACTTCTTCCAAAGTGTTCTCCAAAAGTGACCGACAAAATTTGTGTATCTATTAGATACTATACTCCTAGGTATACATGCAACCTCACTACTTTGAAAAACAAGTTAGCTATATGTGTTGCATCATTAATCTTTTTGCAAGGAATGAAATAAACCATTTTTGAAAACCTATCCACAACTATGAAAATAGAATCATTGCCTCTTTGAGTTCTAGGCAATTCTACAACAAAATCCATACTTACTAAATCCCATGGCCTATTTGGCATAGGTAGTGGTTGGTACAAACCAGTGTTTTGAATACTGCCCTTTGCATCTTGGCATATTCTACATCTCTCCATATACTTCTTTACATCTGCTTGCATTTCTGGCCAATAGTAATCTATACTCAACTATAGGTAAGTTTTGTCTTGCCCAAAATATCCTACTAGGCTACCACAATGCTTCTCCTTCAAGAGATTCTCTCTCATTGATCCTCTAGGAATGCACAGCTGACTATCTTTGAACAACAAACCATCCTGTAATATAAAAATAGTCCATGGTTCTCTATCAATACTGATAGGACTGCTGCAAGCTTCATATGCATCTCTGAAATCTACATCATTCTCATACAACTCCTTCAAACTATCAAACCCAACACTATTTTCCTAAATCTTTTGTAGCAATAGACCTCTTCTACTCAACGCATCAACAACTTTGTTTTCTTTCCCACTCTTATGTTTCAACACAGTTAAAACTCTGAAGGTACTCCACCCACTTTGCATGCCTTTGATTCAACTTGTGTTGGTTGTTCATAAACTGAAGTGCATGGTTATTTGTGTAAACTACAAACACCTTGGGAAGCGTGTAATTCCTTCACTTCAAAGATTAAACCAATGCATTAAACTCAAGGTCATAAGATGAATACTTCTTCTTAGCATCATTTAACTTTACTTTTCACTTAAATAAGCAACTAGTTTCCCTTCTTCACTTAGGACAAGCCCTATTGCTAAACCACTAGCATCATACTCTACTTGAAAGACTTTGTTAAAATCAAGTAACACAAGTATAGGTTGTTCAGTCACTTTCTTTTTCAAAAATCTAAAATATTTTTTAGCCTCTTGAGTCTATTCAAACTACTTTTTATGCCCTTTAGTGTCAAGTATAGGAGCAACTATGCTATTAAAATTTTTGATAAATTTTCTATAAAAATGAGCAAGTCCATGAAAACTTCTTATCTCATAAGCACTCCTCCGTGTTAGCCAATCAACAATGACCTTAACCTTCTCCTAGTCCATCTTCAATCCCTCTCTGGATACCACAAAACCCAAGTAAACTAATTCAGTATTCATGAAGGTGCACTTCTTGAGGTTGATTAACAACTTCTCCTCATGCAAACGTGTCATAACCAACCTTAGATGCTCTAAGTGTTCTTCCTTAGACTTTCTAAAACCAATACATCATCCAAATAAACTATCACAAACTTCCCAGGAATGGTTTCAAGACTTCATTCATGAGCCTCATAAAAGTACTAGGTGCATTTGTAAGCTCAAAAGGCATCACCAAGCATTCATAAAGACCATCATTAGTTGTAAATGTTGTCTTCCATTCATCCATGAATCTGATTTGAATCTGATGGTAACCAGTCTTCAAGTCTATCTTTGAAAAGACATAGAAACACTCAAACAATCCATTAAATCATCCATCCTAGGAATAGGAAACCTATACCTAATGGTAATCTTATTGATTTCTCTGAAGTCCATACACATTCTCCAATCACCTTCTCTCTTGGGTTCTAAGACTATTGGTACAACACACGGGCTAAGACTCTCCCTTATCAATCCTTTCTCCAGCAACTCTTCAACTTGCTTTCTAATCTCTTCATTCTCCTTCAAAGTCAATCTATATGCAACCTTGTTTGGTAGGCTAGCCCTTGGAACCAAATCCATATAGTGACTAATACTCCTCATTGGAAGCAACTCATTCAACAAATCAAATACCACAATATCCATATGCTCTTTCAATATGTCTTGTATCTCCTTCAACAAATCATCCAACTTAGTAGAGGTAGGTGCATCCTTAGGCTTAAGTACTAATGCATATCCCACTTTTTCCTTCTTCATATCACACAAAAATTCTTGGCCACTCACCAACATAACCTTGTTGCTACTACTACTCTTATCATCTCCTTCTCCTCTCAAAGGTAACAGTGTATGTTTTTTACCATCCTTTTGAAAAGTGTGGGTATTATTTCTTCCATCATGTATGGCTCTCCTATCAAATTGCCAAGGCCTACCCAGAAGCACATGGCAAACATCCATGGGCATGATGTCACACATAATAGTGTCCTTATAACTACCTATTTGAAACTCTATAGAGGCATGTTCATCTACCAATAACTGATTCCCCTTTTGTAGCCAAGAAACTTGATAGGGATATTAGGATGTTTTATTCTAGTAAGACCTAGCTTGTTCACCATTTCATTTGACACAAGATTATTTTTACTACTGCTATCAATAATAAGTTTGTAGCACTTACCTTTAGCCTTGCAATTGGTCTTGAATAAAGCTCTCCTTTGCACAGGTTTTGGACTCCCCTTTGGTGGCTTCAACAGTACTCTTTTGAACAATAACGACTCTTGTCTCAGGTTCTTCTAAGTTATGAGAAGGCAACCCCACACTCTCTTGGTTTGCTTGTACAATCTGATTAGTCCTCTTAGGTCTTGTGTGGCCTTCTTGTGTAAACTCAGAACATTCCCAACTCTTGTGACCAAACTTATTACACTTAAAGCACTTGCTTGGAAAACCTCTTCCTCTTCCTTGTTAACCTCTACCAAATGGTCTCCCTCTATTTTGGAAACCTCCTCTTTCTGGATTAGCTTGTCCACTAAAAGTGTCAACTTCTTCACTTTGATGGTGTTGTTTTCCTCTATTAGAGTGTTGCCATCTTCCTCTTACTCCTCTTCCTCTACCTAGGCCTTGATGATTTTTCTTTCTCATAAGCTTCTCCTCCGCTTTAATAGCAAATTGATACACTTCCTCAAGAGTCCTAGGTGACAAAAGACTCAATTCATCTTGCAAATTGTACTGCAATCCATTGAGGTACCTAGCTACCTTCTCCATATCTTCTTCACTATGCCCTGACCGAATCACAAGTGTGTAGAACTCTTCTATGTATTATTTCACACTCATCTCTTTTTGCTTGAGGTTTTGTAATCTTTTAAACAAATTAGTCTAGTAGTCTCTGGGAAGGAGCTTAGCTTTCAACTTGGCAACCATTCTATCCCAAGAATTTATATTTTTCTTGTTCTTCTTTCTTCTTTTCGACTGAACATAATCCCACCCCATAGCAGTGTGGCATTTGAGTATTGTGCATGCGAACTTGACTCGTTTATCCTCTGCTACTTCTTCGTATTCAAAATACTTATCAAGGTCATTGATCCAATCAATGAGTTCCTCTCCATTGAAGCTTCCTAAGTAGATGGGAACCTCTATCTTGAGCTTGGCTCCAACCCCCATTGCTACTCTCAATAGTCTTACTTCAACCCCATCAAGGTCTTCTCCTTCTCCATGAACCACCTCTTCTCTGGCTGGCTACTCCTCTTCTTCGTTGTCACTTATATCTCCAACAAGTAAACCTCTCCTCTATGCATGTTCCATGGCCAACATTCTTTTCATGAGATTCTGCGACATTTCAAGAATCCCTTCCTCAATGCCTCTTCTGGCACCTCTCGAACCTCCTCTTGGCATTCTCCTTGGTGGCATCTTGCCCAACTTCACCCTACCCAATCACATATGGCTCTAATACCAAAAACTGATGGCGATTGTACAACTTAAATGCAAAAGAAAAAAGCTATAAGACAACACCAATTCGCCTATCTATTCTTTTATTACTATCTTCCACATCAACAACACTCGGGACTGGAAATAGAGAGGAATTTATAAAACTTCAAATTAAGAACAGCAAGAAAGATTGTCTTTGGCAAAGAAAATAAAACAAAGACAATACACAACTAATAGTTTTTAATGTGCAAAGGAAATTGATGAGTTACATGTGCCATCATCGGCTTCTTCACACCAAGATATTTATGCTTACTCAACAATAAGCACGTTACACTTGCTCAAAAGCAGCAAGACACGAGAAAACCATCAACTGTGCAATACATAAAGGATTGGCACTTATCTTTTCTTCATAGCCAGGCCGAATCTTCTTTCTTTCCCGGCCCAACGTGAACTGTCCAATTCAACCTCCTTATCACTTTGACCCTTCTACTGGCAAATACTCATGCCTTTTCTCCTTTTGTCTACACCCCTCTATCTCTTCTTATTCCCACGCCAACCTTTTCTTCCCACGCTCACAGCCAGCAATCCTCTTCTTCCACATGAAAAGCTCTTTCTTTCTTTTTTTCCTGCGCCCACCCTTCCATGTTGAAGTTTGTTTTCATAACTGAAAATGGTAACTACTATTACTTGCGCCAACCTCTTTGTTTTTGCCACGTTCCAAATCTATTTTAAAATTGAAATTCTAACTATATTTTCTTTCTCTCTCCAATGTGGGTCTCCTCTCTCAACCGTAGGTCCCTTGTGGCTTTGAATTTTATCAATTTCATAACTACCTTAGTCTCTCCTCTAGCCTCGGGCCCCTTAAGGCTTATCATCTTTTAACATATATATTTGTTGTATGCTTCCATCATGGGTTTTAGCTGAGGTTTTGTTCTCCATAGCATCGACCATATGCCTTTCCTCTCCAAACTCAACACACAAACCAAAATTTCAAGCAAATCAAGGACACCAAATAGAAATTCAAATGCAAGCTAAAATTGAAATGGAGTCGATGCTCCTACATCAAGCAAATCTAACCCTCCATAGAAACAACCATTTTTTGTTATATAAAGAATTATGAGATCCAACTCCCCTATGCTCACTTGTTAATCTATGTATATATAAATTATATACAAAATTTCCTTCTCACTAAAATGGAGGGGAGAATGAAAAAGCCCTATTTTGACACATTGAATATTTTAAAATTCTTTCATCCCAACACCTTATTTACCCTTCCCATACTAGGCTTTTAGTTAGTGATTTTGAATTGTTTAGCTTCTTCGTAGAAAAGTTACTTGTGATGAAGCATAGAAGCACACAAGATATGAAGCCACAGCTAAGGTCATGCAACTTCGCATTAAAAAAATGTTCATTAAGTGATGTTTTATTTAAGTAAAAAAATTCAACATATCAAAAGTTATTATATTTATTTAAGAGTTATTTTATTTTATATATTTCTGAATTTTTATTTTTTTTAAAATTATTTGAAGAGTTATTTTTATTTATTTCAGAGTTATTTCACAATTGTTTTATTTACTTAAGAATTATTTTATTTGTATTTACTAACAATTGTTTTATTTTATTTATTTAAAATTTATTTTATAGTTCTATTTATTTTTTAATAAATGTGGACTCTTTAATATTTTTTGTTAACACGATCATGCCATTACACTATTTTAAAATTATTTTATTTTTATTTGAAGAGTTGTTTTTTTTTTATTTCAAAGTTATTTCACAATTATTTTATTTACTAAAGAATTATTTTATTTTACTTTAAAATTATCTAAGAATTATTTTATTTGCATTTACTAACAATTGTTTTATTTTATTTATTTAAAATTTATTTTATAGTTCTATTTATTTTTAATATATGTGGACTCTTCAATATTTTTTGTTAACATATCATGCCATTACACTCCATTCCTTATTGTCATTGTTGTTAGCCTCTCAACATAAATAGTGCAATTTTCTATTAAGTTTGTTTCTTTAATCTTATCCTATCGTTATATATACATATTTCTATATGTATTCATTTTTGTACATCTCCCCAAATTAGTTCCATTTATTGCACCAATTACGATAAAAAAATCATTCTCTACCCAAATCTTCCCACTCTGTCACTTTAGATGATTTTTACGAGTGTAGATTCATCAGATCTAACCCCCAAATTTTTAAAATTCAAATTCAAATTTGGTCAACTACTACCTATTCCATTAACCATAATGAGTCAACTAAACATGTTTGCACAATTAATAGCTATGTACTTTTATTTAAAGGCATTCAATTATACTCATTTCATTTGCCCTCTCCAATCCTCTCATATTGGAACATTCTAGAACATTTAAGGAGCAATCATTAGAAAAACACTTGAATTTGATTCATTGAAATGAATCAAAGCCTGCATATTCATTCTAAGGCATTGCTTGTTGATGTTGATCATTTGCACAACCATAAAGCTAGTCTTTCCCGAGGGTTAACCTATTAAAATGTTTCCCCTAACAATTTCAACAATCCTCTAAAAGTAATTATTAACAACTGCTAGTCTTCATGGTAGAAACAAATTTGGCAAATTGGACAGAAAATCTATATAACCATCAAATCACACACATGCATCAAAGGGCAGGATCTAGAAGCACACTCAACCCAAGCGAAGCACAAATTTTTAAAAAAAAATTAAGACATTACACAAACAAAGGAATCTTACTTTCAATCCTAACACAACTCAGAGTCAAACTATGACAAAATTATTCAATCTTTGAACGTAAAATTAAATACACCTTATCCAATCACTTTCCGAGATTAAATTAATGAACTTTCCTTTTACATTAGTTTACTGAACATTAGACAATCAAAATCAAAGTGATTTGTTGTGAATATAACATTATACAATCAAAATCAAAGTGATTTGTTGTGTAGATTACGACTTCAAGAATTCAAAGGTGGTTATTTGACTAAGGAGTCAAACGCAATAATGAAATTGCTAGAAGAATCCTAAGTTATACTACAACTGACTATAATACTTCATACAAGAAACTTCACATACAACACACATTTTGGAAATGCAGAAACAAATTAGGATCTGAAGGCATAGCACATTAAAACTACAAGAACAAAAGCATTCATAATGTATTTTCCTTCTAATTGGTTAAATTGTCCAAATTAAAGATTGTAGCAAACAACAATAAAAACAAGCTTCAATAACCAATCAATAAACAATGAACAAAGATTCGAACCCCGTCTGAGTACCACAAGCTTAGGTCAACATAAATACATGCCTAGAATATATCTCTGAAAGAGTATATTTCGATGTATTTCAAACATCCTCATAGTATGTTTAAGCATGTTTATATTAGTATAAGCTGGTAGCACATAAAATATGAGAATCTTCCCCACATAAACAGTTCCATTGGTCTCTATTTGACCTCATGTGGGATGTAAATTTGAACTAGAATACATGTCAGCTGATGAAACAGCGAATTGAAATGGTGAACATAATCGTAAACAAAATTATAATGACTGGTTTATCGAGCACTGCACTTAAAGATTCAGTCTTAGTTTCATGTATAACCAAATAATATTAGATTCCAAAAACATGCAGAAACTTGCTTCAAGCAGGTAAAAAGGAACTGACTTGACTTAGCAAAACAAAGAAATACATAAACTTGTAAGGCATATCTTAGTTAAAATTTTGAGTTTTAATTTTTATATATTGTACCCCTATTTATGAGTTTTAACACCTCTTGTTATCATGGGGCCTCTTGTATATACCATTACCCTATTTTTTCTTGTATATACTAGAATATTACATGCACAGTATAGATACATTTGAAAGATGGTTACTCCGGTAAAGGAAACAGAACATAAAAAATTCAGCGTCCAAAGGTGAATATGACTGCTCATGTTTTGTGGCCACATTTAGAGTTAAGAAAATATAAATTACACACTGTATTCGCTCGCATGTTATATTCCATATCCTAGTATCCCACCATTGTGACAATGCTATGGTGGTAAGAGAGTTATCTATTGTAGAATCTGATTGACCGGTCACTTACCCATACATTACCACAGAAAACATCATGGAATCTCAGTATATAGATATAGAAACTTTATATAAACTCTAAAGCTTATTTTATTGCATATACTCAAATATTCCACTAGAATATTCACATATTAAACAGCTATTTTCTGTAGCAAATAAAGCAGAACATACTATTATTGTTCGGAAGTTAAGAGATCTAATATAACTGTTCATCATGGTTTGTGGCCAAACTTCTGTTGCAACTGCTTCACAATGCTTCTTCCATGTTCTGTCCACTTTTTCTTTAACATGTATTGGCATGCTTACAGCCAAATGATATGGATATTGACCAAAGGGGTTAAGTGGACTACATCTTCACAACGTAGGTTCTTGTTATGTCATATTATCTTGTGTCCACCCAAACAGAACGGCATAAACTTGAGAAACCACAAATACTTTATTTTTCGACCGAAGCAAGTCTTCAAAGATCACATAGAATGGGGCTTATTACCACATACCACCATGAAGCAGAATTAACACTTAATGTTTAGATGGACCTCAGAGTCATATCTGTCAATTTAAAACCCTTCTGAATAAGAGGATGGGCAATGCTACTCCACACATTGCTCTCAAACAGAACATCATATGGGGAAAAAGAAAATTTTACAAGGGTAAGTTGATAAAAACCCTTATCTATACACTGTCACAATTGCTCTTCCTCTGGTCATACCTCTAAGAGTGTGTATTTTATCAAAGATAACAAAACAAAAGTGCAGAGCTTAGAGCGTCATACCATATATCAAATGTTGCACGTAATGTTTCTCAACCATTTATTGCTGCCGCAAACATCAAACTTTATGATACTTAAACTTTTGCTTTATGTTGAAGCTGTCTGTATGTTCAGAAAAACCTTTAGATATAAGAAGCCTCACTGCATCAACTCCTTCTTGCAAGCAAGCATTCATCTGTTCACACAATCAAAACTCATGTCAGGTGAGATGATCAGCAAATGAATGTGATTACAGACTATTGATACATAAAATGATGTCCAATCTTTATTATTGTAAACAAATCATTATTCAAGTTCTGATTTGAAAATGTTTTTCTTTTTCCAGTCTGTCCAATGTCCAAAATCAAATTTTGAGTTTCTTCATTTACATTTTTTCCCCCTGTTTAATCATCTTCATTCTTTCCCCAAGCCTCTGATAAAAAATAATGTTCACTGCATAATTGCATTTTTAGAATAAATATTATAATATGTTCAACATAGATTGCAGGTTAATCACATTAACCTTCTCACGCTCCATTGGACTGAACCACTGAAGCTTGTAAGCCTTGGGGTCCATGCGTCCAGGGGGAGCTCCTATACCTGAAAATAAAATTGGATATATGATTGCTGCTTTCAGGGCTATCAATGACGCACAAGGATCAAAAATTTAAACTATGGATTATGAGCTTATGAAGTTGAGAACTAACCAATATATAGCCTAGGAAAGTCATGATTCCCTTTCAAATGATCAATCACATTCTTCACTCTGCAAATGTTGGTAAAAAGAATAACAAACTAATCATAGACTGAAAAAAGGAATTATCATGTTACGCATAAATAAAACACACAAATTACTCTAAAAAGAGTTAAAGCCTACTTTCCTTGTCCAAGCATATATTTTGTTAGCACAGAAGAGGAAAGCAATTATACCAAGAGACATGAAGAACATGCGCAAGAGTAAGCTTGAGATCTCATATAATAAATCAAGCCCTATGGCAATAACTTCTAATTACTGCTCAACCAGGAGAATATTCTTTGGTAAAGAAGACTAATGTGGCCTCTCCAACGATTTGAGTGAGTCTCAAAAAGACACCTACAAAAGGTTTCCAGAAATTCACAATGTCTTTAAGGAAAGAAACTTCCAATTTTATTTTTAAAACTAAACCACTAGTGAGTGAGAAAAGGTAAAAGTTTCCATAGCAAAACTATCTTCTGAAACAACAGTTTCCAACATACAGTAAATAAGGAAATGTCAAACATGGGAATATGTGCTGACCATTTTATTAACTAAGTGGCAGACCCATTGATTAACACCTAGAATACAGTCTAGAGTCAGTCCTCTACACCACACTGGAATCCCAACCACAAAAAGAGGTATATATCTGAGGCACTTAATGGGGCACAGCTGACATATAAGTTAGGTCATTTGTTAACTTGGTTATAGCGTAGTAACCCCCAGAAAACTTATTAATTATCATTTAAATTAAATGACTAAATATGTAGTCAATGTGTATAGTACACTTTTACAGTTAGCATTTGATAGTATATAAGGTTAGTTGGATATATCTTCTGAATCTGCAGAAGTTGATTAATGTATATAATGATTGATTTTGTATGCAGCAGTTAGATGTTACAATTTCTAATTGTAATTTATTATGAATAATGATGTCAACTAACTTGATAAGTAGGAGTTATTTTCCACCAAGTGTCAAATTGTGATATTGCTATCAGGATTCAACCGCATCGGGAAGGCCCAGTGCTTCACCACTGTGAGCATCACGTAGATGCAATGAGTGCTAAGTGGACCATTCATTATCATGAGAGATGGGTTCTTGTGAACCACTACTCATGAAACATGGGTCAATGAGTTTGACTCGTAAAACTACACAGTTGAATCCTGATAGCAATATCACAAGTCGACTAACTTGTTTATTTTCTGAATTTTGTGAGGTATGTTGTCCCTGAGTTGAGGGAGAGTATCATGCGAGAGTGCATAGTCATAGTTCAGCGGTAAGATGGGCAGAAAGAAATGGTATTCAGTGCTTCCCTGGTTGACCAGTTAGCAGAACCATAAATACTTCTTTAATGTTACTAAATTTTCTTTTGTTTGCAGAGTTGGTGTTAGACTAGTGTTGTCAATTTGAGTGATTTCTGGTTCAACATTATTGTGTGTATCCTTGCTTAGTATTGTTGATGCCATATTATCTTTACGAACCCCATATGTTTCAGTCATGTTGTGAGAGTGACTTAAGGAATTCAGAGTGTTGATATTTATTGTAGTTTTGTATGTGATATGAGGATTAGAAAATCATATTATAAGTAGGTTATAGGGTATAAGATTATTATGTTATAAATATATTATTATAGGTTTTAACTTTAGAAGTACTACAGCAATTTACCAAGTGTCATCCATAGCAACATGAAAATTGAAAAGGATGTGATTATTAAACTTAAGTCAAAGCAAATAAAATGTAAATGAAAACGAGCACGAATTGTTCAGTCTTATTTCACATGCCCTAAAGTTTGGGAAAGAGTTTGCAGGGCAGCTGTGGGAAATGACAGTGGTGGTGGCCCAGCACCCATACCCAGTTAGTTTAGAGGCAGTGTTGGTAGTCAAACCACCCTACCAGTTAGTTTAGAGGCAGTGTTGTAGTCACCAGGTGTCTCTTTAACTGATTGACCATGGAGGAATTTGAGGCCGTGGGATTAAATGCAGAGCTTGTATAAACCTGGGAGAGTATTAGAAATATGGACAGAGAGATAGAAGCTGCAATAATAATAATAAAATTAAATATACATGCTTCTTCATTTTCATAGCAAATACATTACATATATATAGGACTTGTATTTCCTATATTATAGGAAATTCCTAAGTTACCGATTCGCCATACTAAGCCTCTGGATACGATACGATACGATTCGGTTTCGAGATTCGGATTCGGTACGCCCCAAATTCGGCCAGGATTCGAAAATTTCTCTGTGGATACGTTTCAAATTCGTGGCTTCACTGCGGATTCTTCCAGGATACGACACGACGAATCCGAGCAGAATCCGCGACGTTTTTTCATGTCAGAAAGCCATCCATTTATGAACATCCCTCAAGAGCAAACCGTGCCCTCATCAAATAAAAGATCTAAGGGACCATTGGAAGTTTCATTTCAGAATGAGGCAAGAGAGATTGCTGATCAAGACATAGCAAGATGTGTCTATGCCAATGGATTGGCATTCAACGTTGTTCGTTCACCATATTGGCAAAAAATGGTGAAATCTATTAATGAGGCTCCAAAGGGGTATAAGGGCCCAGGTTTTGAGAAGGTGCGTTGCACCTTATTGGAGAAAGAGGTGAAACATGTAGTAGACTCTTTGAAGCCCATAAGGGATTCATGGATTGAAACAGGGGTGACCATCGTTTTGATGGATGGAAAGATGCAAAAAATCGCCCATTGATCAATGTTATTGCCGTGTCCCCTAAAGGGGCAATGTTTTTGAGAGCAGTGGATTGTGAGGGACAGGTGAAAGATGGTCCATTTATTGCTAACATCCTTTGCCAAGCCATTGAAGAAGTGGGCCATCAAAATGTTGTGCAAGTTATAACCGACAATGCCAAAAATTGTAGGGCTGCTGGGTTATTGATTGAGGAGAAGTATCCACACATTTTTTGGACACCTTGTGCTGTCCACTCCCTCAATCTAATGCTACAAAAAATTGGATCCAAAATTGAGTGGATCAAACAGGTGTATGCTGAGGGCGAAGACATCCAGATGTTTGTCACCAACCACCATATGACACAAGGAATATTTAGACAATTCTCAAAATTGGAATTGTTGAAGGTAAGTTAATTGAAATTCTCAATATTCTTAAATTTTTAGTTTTCTTTTAATTTTAAATTTTGATTTTGTAAATTTAAATTACATTTTAATTTTAATTTTGATTTCCAAACAAGTTGCAGAGACCCGTTTTGCCTCCAACACAATTGTGTTGAGACGACTTATAAAGGTTCGTGAGGCACTTTGTGCCATGGTAATCAGCCCTAATTGGGCCATATGGAAGCAATCTAGCAGTGAAAGGGCAAATAGGATCAGGCAAAGGATCCTAGATGATTGTTGGTGGGATCGTGTTGAGTACCTGGTCAGTTTCACTGAGCCTATACTGAGCATGATCCGTTACACAGACATGGATAGACCTTGTTTGGGAGAAGTATATGATGGTATCGACTCAATGATTGAGAAGATGAAAACCATCATCAATGCAAAAGAGGAAGATCCTGATGAAAAGTTCTTCAAAGAGCTACAGGAAATCATGGTTGATAGATGGAACAAAATGACCACTCCATTGCATCTTCTTGCTTTTGCATTGAGTCCCAAATATTATAGTCCTGAGCTTCTTTCTGTTACATCAAGAGTTGCTCCATATAGGGATGTTGAAGTGGCTCAAGGTTACAAGGCAGCAATTCGGAGACTCTTCACTGATCGTGACCAACGTGATCGAGTGAGGGCTGAGTTCATGGCTTTTGCATGCTCCGGTAGTGTTGCTCAAAATCTTGATGCTCTTCGAGACAAGTACAGGGTAGATGGTCATAGTTGGTGGTACTTCCATGGGCAAGAATACATGCACATCCAACCAATTGCAATAAAAATCTTATCCCAAGTAAGTTTTATATTTTGTAATTTTAATTTTAATTTATAATTTTATATTAATTAATAATTTTGTTTAGTTAAATTTTGTAACTCTTAACTATTTAATTTGGTCTTGACTCTTAATAGGTTGCTAGTTCATCTTCTTCAGAGAGGAATTGGAGCACATACTCCTTCATCCACTCAATAAAACGCAATAGGCTGCATTCAAAAAAGGCAGAGGACTTGGTGTATGTGCATTCAAACTTGCGCCTCCTTACACACAAGCAAAGTTCCTACAAAGAAGGAGACACAAGGAGGTGGGATATTGAGCCAGAGCAGCTTGACTTGGATGCTTCCACAAGTCACTTAGCTGCATGATTGATGATGAGTATGAGCGAGCAGCTACTGATATGAGAATGGTAGTGTCAGTGCTACTAGTACACGAATGCTATTTGTGGTTCTACGCAAAATGTAGCATCTAATAATGCTAGTTTGTTTGATAATGATGACCCATATGATTCAGATTGATCAATATCAATAATGGCTGATTGTAAACGTTTGACATTTTATGTTTGAACTTTAATTTATAATTTTATATCATGACAATCGAGTAATCACTAATATTTTAATATTTAACTTAGTGACTATGAAAGTGGTGATGTATTTTTGCTATGTTATTAGACTATTAATATGGTGGTGTATTCTGAACTTAATTACTACTGCAAATATGTATATATTTATTTTTATATCTTTTTTGTATTGCCGTACCCAAACCCAAAAAAAATTTTTTGCCGAATCCTGTACCGGATTCTCGCACCCGTACCCAAATCCAAAAACGAATCAGTAACTTAGGGAAATTCCTATAACAACTCCCTAAATATATTTGAGTTGTTTTAACAACTCAACACAAACGTACCTATATAACAAACTGAATAAATAATCACAACTATAATAGATACGTGAGTTGTGTTAACAACTCACGTTATGTGAACACTAACAATATATTTTCCAACACCCCCCCTTAGTGTGAACATGGAGAGAAATATCATCACACAACTTGGAAACAGAATCGTTTGCCTATGTATACTTTTAGGTCTGCATACTACTATTTGGATCTTGCTGCACATGATCACCTACATACGAGAACTTATCCCACTTTCACTTCCAGTGAACTTATCACCAGCTGACCATACTTCCAAGAAGTCCGACAGTCAGAGGATCATTGTAGTTAGCTGCTCTTCTATACAACTGTTTACAATATCGATGATGTCCACATTCTCCACCTTAGCACTTCCAATTGCAATATGCCAACTCTTGTGGCTCATGACCTTGATTCAAGCAAAAGTCTCTCACCTTCCATGGTTTTAAACAGGCTTACCACAAACCTTGACATGAACAGGAACCCACTCATCTGTTCACCTCATGTGGTTTTTTGAATCCTCCCACAAACCCTTTCAAGATCCATGAACTGACTTACTCTGGTGCTTTTGTTCGCCACTATGCTTTTACATCAGGGAAGTTATATAAAAATCAACATACTTATCACAAACTAGGAATGGAACATTGTGCATTATTCCCCCCCACAATGTGAAATTTCCACTTATTCACACAACCTGTAACACTGAAAAAACAAATCATATCATGCTGCATACTAGAAAATAAAATGCAACTAAAGCTGATGAGCGGCCCCGTCGTTGGTGACTAACAAGAGGATGCTAATTGTCCTCCTTCCTCCTCTGCCTCCATCCTCTAATGTGTTGGCTACTTACTTATCAGATTTTTCTTTTGAGACTCATTTCGTCACTTGTGAGGAAAGAATATATTCTCCCCCCATAATGTGAACTCTTTTTCTACAAACCATAGGAGTGTCGGATACCACCAATCATGCACTCCGATTACAAATGAAATAATTTTTAGATTTTGAAAGACTTGATGACACAATGTATCTAACTATACAAAAGAAACCAAATTACTAAGATACCCAACAAAGGAAACTAAGGACACCTAGAATTTTTTATAGACACCCTTTTAATGACATGACAATTAACGATTTATAAAATAGACCTTATTTTTTAAAAAGTATTACACCTTTGACTCACCTAACACTTTGAGTATCAAATCGATAATACCAAACTTAATAATATAAAATTACTATTTGAAATGACTACTCAAGCATTGACCCAACCTAGAAGTGAAAGCCCAGCTACAAATAGGAATAGCCACAAGATCTCGCTCCTGTTTTGTGGAGTCGCACAGGTTGTATGGAGCAGGTTGTCCTGCCAAATCTGCTTAGGCATCGAGTTGAGGCCAATGTTGAAGATAATAAAATTCCCTTCACAATTCCATTATTGTTGCTCGACTATGACAGGGGAACGGACCCAGGTGTGACAAATAATCGCATGCAACAAAATTCTCTTCAACTATCTCTCAATCACATCGATCAAGCCAAACATCATGGTGTGTATGTATCAGATCTTCTCACACATTTGGGGATTTAGCCACCCCAAAATCATCAATAGCTTCTCTCAGATGTTCAACACCAATACATCCAACAATCAAGATGGTAGGATAATCAGTGCAATCCCAATTCCTTAGATTTGATCTGGGTGCATCCGCTCTCTCTCTTTCACCGTTTAAAATATCACAGGATCTCAAGGTTGCACACACAAGGAGATTAGCAGACCTCAAAAGTTTACTTTTTTGGAACTCCTCACACCCACACCGCTATCATCTTAGTCTTTGATGCAAATCTCGGCACGTAGATTTTGAAGAGACTGGCAACTTTGTTTCCCTTTCTATGATTCAACGAACAACAACTCAAATGTAAGATGCACTGCCATTCCTTCTTTCGCCACAAAATATTACACCCAGAATACAATACTTCAATTCCATATACTGGTGATAACAAGAGACTGGTAGCCGTCCAGCATGCTTAATATTGCAAAAGAAATCTCAAAAGACTTGGCCACTTTCGTAATGATAGTAGAGTCGTGAATCAAATGGGAGTCACACGCAGATCAAAGGAAGAGATCAGACCAAATAACTTGCAGTTAAAAAATGGTGGATCCAAGGCAAATGGTCTGTCTCGGAAAACTATACCAAGACCAGCTGGTATCATATATGCATTGCTATATTGAAACCCACAGGCAGGAGGAGACCAATCTTCCTTACACTACTGGGTTATGAAATTGAAATTCAATAATATCAGCCGGAGCTCAAAACCATCACACATAAGCATTCCATCCTGTGCTCTGAGATATTGCTGATATCATGCCATAAAGAGTGGCAAAAATCTTTCGTTTCCAAGCTCTGATACCATATTAGAAATATGGACAGAGAGAGAAGCTGCAATAATAATAAAAAATTAAATATACATGCTTCTTCATTTTCATAACAAATACATTACATATATATAGGACTTGTATTTCCTATATTATAGGAAATTCCTATAACAACTCCCTAAATATATTTGAGTTGTTTTAACAACTCAACACAAACATACCTATATAACACACTGAATAAATAATCACAACTATAATAGATACATGAGTTGTTTCCTATATTATAGGAAATTCCTATAACAACTCCCTAAATATATTTGAGTTGTTTTAACTCAACACGAACGTACCTATATAACAAACTGAATAAATAATCACAACTATAATAGATACGTGAGTTGTGTTAACAACTCACGTTATGTGAACACTAACAACATATTTTCCAACAGAGAGTGGACAAAGAAGGAGTTGATGAAGTTTAATTTTTTTTAATCATTCTGCCATTATCTTGAGAGTTTGAGGAAGCAAGCGTGTTGCATACCTTTGGGGATAGGCAGCCATTATTACTCACCACATCACTGCATCTATTGTGGATATAGACCAGGTATATAAATGTGCATTTTACTGTGGCACTTTATTGGTTTGAGCTTTGTTTATTTTCCTGTAGGGTTGCGAGGTTGCTGTCCCTCTCTTCTCCTCACACAAGGCTTAGACCGGCAACACCCTCCCAACCATACCACAATATATCATCTTTCATTCTTTAATATGGATGTCGTATTGTTGAAACCATCACTTCCATCTATTCTTGGTCATGAAATTTGTTTTGAATCTTTTAAATGGCTCAGCTGTTGCATGAGATTTACTGTTAAAGTTTTTTTTTTAGCCTTATGGCCAATAGTAGGAATAAAGATATTTGGCCTTACAGCCTTTTCAACAATGTCATTGATTCTGAAGCTTTCAGTCCATGAGAACATGATTGTCATAAACACATATGACTGCTGCAATAATGTAAACCCCAATGGTCTACTGTCATTAAGTATGAAACTTGTTTGGCTCTTTTGATTTGTGTTGACTGTTGCAGTAGATCTAGTGTTACAAACTTATGCTTATGGCCTATGGTGGGAATAAAATTATTTGACCTTACAGCCTTTACAACAATGCTGTTATTCTTAATCTTTTAGAATAACACGACTGTCTCATATATATATTACTATAAAAGCCAAAGAGGTTCCAAATTTATCTTCACAAGGGCTGATGATAGATATATCAATTCTGACTTTCTGTAAGTCCAAGGGATTTAAACTACAACAGTTGTAATGTCCATTGTCTAAAATCCAAGCAAAGCTAAGCCTTTTATTGTCAGCGATTAACTTTTTGCAACAGATAATTGCTTGGATTTTAACCTTTTTTGCAACAGAGAATGGCCCATTGTCTAAACTCCAAGCAATTATCTGTTGCAAAAAGTTAATCGCTGACAATAAAAGCCTTGGCTTTGCTTGGATTTTAGACAATGGACATTACAACAGTTATTGTAGTTTAAAGTCCTCGGACTTACAGAAAGTGGGAATTGATATATCTATCGTTGGCCCTTGCAAAGATGAATTTGGAATCTCTTTGGCTTTTTTAGTAATGGCAAGCTTTGAGAGCCTTTCGGCCAATACATCGATCTAAAACCTTTGGTCTATTCTCTGAATTCGGTCCTTTGAATTGGACATGGAAACTTGAGTTATATTATCAAACCTACATAATGACAGTTCTCTAAATTTTTCTCAGGTTTATATTGAAACAATGATCTTGGCCGTAGCCATTATAATGAAATAAATCTTATAAGCCTTCAACAGAAAAGATATATTTAGGTCTCTTGGACATGAGACAGCAATAAACAAAAACTGCATGTTTTTGAAGTAGTACGGAAGCCAAATTTTGTTTGATTGTTACTATGATTGTGAACTGGGTTGACTATTAAGATGTGTTGAATTGAGACTAGACGACTGAACTATTGTACTGATCATATCCGGGTTCCTATAGGAATTTGTATAAGTCAGCCACATGATATCTTTGGCTGGTACAAGGATGGCTTAGTTACTGCCATCAGGCTCAGATATTAAGGAATGATGTTCATCTATGATTTGTACTAAATGTGTACTATGGGTGACTGAACTAGCATGTGATAAGACTGTCAAAGCAAAGGTTTTAGCGCAGTATAGAACCTATCATAAATGAACCAGGTCAACTGGAAATCATAATTGAAGTTCCAGGACTGAAAATTGGATGTTACTATCTTATTGTATATAAGATATCTTGCTATCTTTCTGAGTTATATAGAGTCTTTCAAAGGTTGTCATCTTCATCTTATAGGTATAATGAATCTTAGTAAACATACAATTTGGAAACTATCTCAATTTCTCATTTTGTTATACATACTGTGTCTGCAAGCTGTGGGAAGGGATACGGCCTATGAGGGTGCCACCAATTCTCACATGTTTCCAGGCATCCCATGCACAACTGAAGAATGCAGACCATATTGATCTGGTATAGGAGAGATGTAGGTTGGTATTTGGGGACATATCCGATATCTCCAAATAGTAGTGAGCTCATGTCTCTATCCTATATACAAATGTAATGTACAAAAGTACAGTTGCAGTGTACTTGTGTGTAGGAGAGTTATATCTGCACAGTAGTTAGGAAATCACTGTTGTACCGTGTCAACTTAACCATCAAGAGATGCAAACACATATAACCAATATTTTAGTGGAGATCAAAGCTGTTTATAAAGGGATGTAAGAGGCTTTCAAAATTGGGTGGCAAAAATTACAAATTGAATCGGATTCAAAGGTAATCATTGTGATGATCCTTTCCAGATTATAATGCTAACTGTGGAAATTTGCTGTTTACAAGGACCTTCGTCTGATAACAAAATATGCTAATATGGGGTTCTAATAAATCCAAGCAAAGTATTTCGGACCAGTACAGCAATATGCAGAACAGAGTTATAGTTTTTAATATGAAATTCAGTAGTTTCAAGCATTAGTTTCAGAAAATAACACTAATTGCCGATAGACTTTCCCAGATTAAGAGACAGCTAATAGGAACCGATCTTCATCATTGACTAAACACGTCTCATATGAAACAATATTAAAAACTAGTCAATACAGCCACATACACTTTCACATACTCTGGACGTGATCATCAATCCACACATATGCGTCTACAGGACACAACTTCAAGTCGAAATATTCTTAAAGTTAATATTTAACTCACCCGTGAGAAACCGTTGCTGATGAAATGCCCGATATCGAGACTTAGGGAAAATGAAATGCAATCTCCCCTGTCGCCTATGAGAGATGTAGCAAGGTCGTCTAGTGCTGATAAAGAAATATCATTTAAAGAATTTGTTTACGGAATGCAATCTCCTCCAACACAAAATTTCTTTCATCCGCCAGTAATGCCCTTGGAGAATCCGGATAGTGAAACACCAGAATGCCTTTTATTTATCTGTCAATTCCGCCATCACACAATAGCCGTCACAAGAGGTTCCAGAAGATTACAAACCGCGAGCCCCGATATTGACATTGTTCAGTAGATAGCGAATGGAATTATCGGATACCATGCTTAATCAATTCCAATCACTAATTTTAACTTCCTTGCCTGCTCCAAGTATTATGCACAGCATTCCAAACTACGAACTGAAAGACTTATTCACATGATCAGGTTTTCATCCAACCATGTACCCAATCACTGAGAGGCTATGTTCTCAGTTAATTCAATACTATTCTCCAAAATAAATTCCCGTCATAACTTCTCTGATCCGCCACCCTCTTTTAATCCATCCTAGGCCATTCTGTTAGCCAACTGATTAATTTTTAACTTCGATAAAGACTTTACAAAGCTCCACAAGAAATTAAATATTTATTGGTAACTTTATAAAGTCCGCTTAATTAATTAATTAAATAATTCAAAAGTCTTAATAAATAAAATGTAAATAAAGACTAATTGAATATTTAATTAGTTAATCTTAATTTCTAATTTAGTTCTGGATAAGGAACGGGGACATTACAATCATCAGCTTGCTATCTGATCCTAAGGGATTCCATACAAAAATTGGCAAATAGCAAGAGAGTTGGGGAAGATTCAAAGCTTGCAGGACAAGTTCCAGGGGGGTCAATTCAGCCATGTTCCCAATGAACGCAATAAAGTAGCAGATGGACTAGCCAATTGGGCTACTGACAACTCCAACCTTATTTGTTATGGTTTTCCCCCTCAGTGGTGGTTGACCAAGCTTCAAGAGGATCTGAGAAAGACTCTGGATTCTGATTTCTCCCATTGAATCCTAATATGTATCCTTTTCTCTATATTTCCCAGGCTTGGCCTAATAGCCTTCAGGCCTGGCATAGTCAACTATGTACACTTTGATTTCTGTCTAAATGATGAGAATCTCTTTTTATTAAAAAAAAAAAAAGAAAAACTATCAAGAGATGTGAACACAGTTGTATTGTGTCTTCTTCTCAAACCTTGGGCCAAGGTGAATTGATAAATGAATTGTTCGTTAGAGTGTTGTATTGTTTAGTTCCCCCTACATTGGATACCTCAACTTTTCTCCCTATGCAATATTCTTCCATGACTTCACCCATGAAGGGAAGGGTCCACCTATTCTAGGTGGAAATAGGGGAGCCCATTTGGCTTTGTAGTTAGAGGAAAAGTGCTTGCTTGGTGCTATTTCCCCCTTTTGGACACTTATCAGCATTTGAAGGATTTTACTTAAATCTGGTATTTGATTATTGTTGGAATTGACTGATTCAATCCATAGCTCCCATGAAACACCTGCAAGCGATTACCTATCACAATATAGAAAAGATCAAGAGCGAGATTGTGCTCAATAAGCTAAGAATTATTATTGATGCAAATAAACTGGATTGTGAGAACAACTGCCGTGAATATGCTGCCGTAGATAATTGATAAATAATTACAATGAATCAATCCTTATGAAAAGGATGAAAGCTAACCCTAGATTAGGGTTAGATTAGAACATGACAAGTGTCCTCATAGGAATGAATGAGACAACATGTTCTAATATTAGAGGCTCTAATCATGCAAAAAGCAACTAATTAATTAAAGCAAATAATGAAATAAAAGCACTCCTAAGTTTAGCTTAAGTGTAATAAAGCATAAAGTGACCCAATTAATTAATTAATTAGGTGATGACTTTTCTAACAATTATGATTACTTACGTTATATTGTGATTATTTGTCTGACTCAAATAATGTTTTAAGAAAATTCTAAGTTTCATATTGGTTGCAAGTTTTGAGAATATGTTGTGCTATATTCAAGGAACAACTAAGCAGGATCAGTGATGATTTATTTTCCATGTATTAGAGGTATTATGCAGCTTGAATTGATTTTATAATCTGTTAAAGAGTTTCATTAAAATTTCAGATTTTGCATTCTAATCATGAGCAAACTAAGTAGAAGGAAAAATGAAATAACCCAACCAATATTTGTGTAATTTTTCTAATTTTTATAACATAAAATAATGCCCTAATTTTCAAATTTTTTACTTCTGCTCAAACCCTAGTTTGCTGATGTAAATTTCTGAATATATTCATGCATTAACAGCAACATTCATTCATCCCAATAATAACAACTTCATAGCAGATTTGTTTGATCATGAACAAAGTATGAAACCAACATGATAGAACACCAAAACATTCACCAACATGTGCCAAAATTTTGATATTCAGATGCCACAGTTGCTGCTACAAATCAGACTTATCTAATGATGAAAATACACAATGTAATGGGCTCCAAACATGCCCAGCAACATGAAGAAGTTCGCCGATATGAAGAGACCCCAATCTATGCAAGGAAATTGACCCCCTACTCTAAACCTAGCTGGGCGAAATTGCTCCAGCTCACAACAATGCAAACAAAATGCAATTATTTGATGAAAAGCAACTCCAAAACCCTACCAAAGGGGTGCACTGGCCTGCTGGTCTGCTAATAGGGTTTGCAACCCTTGAAAATCTGAAGAATATCTTCAACTTGCCCAATTTGACCCTCCAAACTAGATGCCTATGGTGATGCAAAAATTTGAGTGTGAATCTAGCAAGAATCGCCATTGAAGCCCATGTGAACCTCCGTCATGAAGTCCTCCATTGAAAAAGCTAGGTTTTTGTCCAACTCCTATATTCATAAGGGTTTTCGTCCTTAGAATATTCGCCAAAGTGCATATCAAAAAAGCAAAGATAATCCATTGATGATAAAAAACCTCCACAATGAATTTGTATTTATATCAAACTTCCCCTTTTCCCTCCAATCTGGCCGACCTAATTTGGGCCCCAATATTTGAATTTAATTATTATTATTTTTATTTTTTATTTTTAACCCCCAAAAAGGGTCGCCCAGCCTCATAGAAAAATATATAAAATACTTAGGCGCCAAAATCAGATTTAAATATTATTTTATTTCTTCCCCTTGAGCACCAAATTCAAAATAATAAAATATTATTTTTTTCTTCTTATTTCTTCATGCTCGCCTCAAAACGGACATTACAATCCTCCCTTTCTGAAATCGCTTGTCCTCAAGCAATGACAAGCATACCACCACCTGAATCCCATATCATCACACTATCACATCCAACAAAACTGAGATAGATGTACCTCAAGGAACTATCAACATCAACCAACTCTCCAACTTCGAATGATTCCTCATGAATGTGCAAGATGCCCCTCGTAGATGCATAGAAGAACATGTTAGCACCTCCTATGTTGTTGATATCAATCAAAACAACAACCTCCCCATTGAAAATCAAACCCAAGTGAGTGCAAATATCAACACCAATGTCATATGATGATAGAGTATCATCCATACGCCATTCCGCAATGATGGAGTGATGATCCAAACTTCTCCAAAACACCCAAACAGCTGTTGTCCTCCAAGTGGCCTGTAGGATATATTTGTGCAATAAGGTAGAACAGCTATCTCCCAGCAAAGTATGGAGTAGATTCTCATGAACTAGAGTAGGAAGGCCAAGATCTTCATGCTTCCTTCCAATCCCTATGACATAATCCAGCTGGAACACAAGCATTAGTAACTCAAAACCAAACATCATAGCAGTACCTCCATACCTTGTGTCAAAGTGCAGCTTCACCTCCCAAATATGCCCAAATAAGGCAAGTATCTCCATGGCATGCATCACAAATTTCTGAAATAGGGCAGCCTCCAATGCAACCAAAATATGATGATAGGATTGCACTCCGTTATTGACCAACTCTACATCTTCAAGGGGGGTCAATGAATCACCACAAACTGAATCACTTATGACTCCCTCTTCATGTGAGCATTTGACATTAGTGGTTGATCACTAAGTGTATGCTCAACTACTCTAACCTCCTCTAGGGTTTGGGCCTTCAAGGGGCCCTCAAACAAAGGCAGCTCATGATGCAAGTCAAGTACAAGAACAAGATTTTCTAATTCATACCTTTATGCTTGTCCACCCAAATCTGCACACTTTTCTTGCTTGCTTTCTTCACAAGACCCTTCCCTTGCTTGCACCGTCGCTATGCATCCTTCCCTTAGAAGAAATAGAGATCTAGTGTGACTCCCTTTGCCTCTTGGCTTGATCTAATTGATTACATCGTTCCTTGAGCTCTTGCAAGTGCTGTTTTGTTTGGGCAGCCAACAACTTTGCCTTTCTAGCTCTTTGCAACCACCCATTACACATATCTTGTGCCTTATCCACATCTTTCATAGTATGATATGCAAAATCAGAACCTTTGTGGCTTGGATCCACCATACTTTCCTTGTATTTGACACTCACATCTTGAGTTGAGGCATTGGGAGATCCCTCACTACCATTCCCCTCATGTGTCATAGCTGCAATCTCATGGTTATGCACAAAAATATGATTGTTGTCATAAAACAGAAAATCAGGACTTATGTTATACCTCTTTGTAGTGCCTTCAAGGGACTCAAACAAGTCTGCATCCTTTGCTCATTTCCCATCATCAAGTGTTGGTTCAAGAGATGTCTTCAATGGAAAATCAAGTGTGTCATGTGCCATAATTTATGTCCCTTGGCTGCAAGCTACATCTTTGTATGTCCAGGCCTCATTTATCTCCATGACTTCATCATAGGACCCTTCAAGTCCTTCCTCCATGTCTCCACTCTTTGCCATCTTCATTTTGCATTGCTTTTCATCGGATGTGGCTGACATATAAGTCTGAAATTTTGTGTGATGAAGGGCGTGTCGTGCTCAACTCCTCACAAAGCTTCTCTACTTCATCTTCTTTTCTTCTCGAAGCATCAAAATATATCTCACCAAGTGTGAGGAGATGATCTCTATCTGCAAGTAAGTGTAGGTAGTTTGACTTTACTACCACCAAAGCCTCCTTGAGTTCATGCAAGTCATCAAGAGAAAGACCTCCTTCAAACCCTATATGCTTCCCTAGAGCCTTCCAACACAAACCTGCCATCATTTTATGAACATGATCAAAATGAGTTAGGGCTGCCATAATCTTACCTTCGTTTACCTTCAATTGTCCTTCCAAGTGATGTGACTTATGAGACCCAACACCTCCATGCAAGATTTCCAATTGGTCCTCATGATCATGCTCCTTCAAATTGGCTTCCTTTATGGCCTCTTTTTCAATACATCCATGTGTAAGAACTAGGTTACCATCATGCTCAATCAAAGGGTCACCATCAAAGTAGTGAGTAAAATCTTCTACATCATGCTTTTCCTCAAGGGCTGATCTAGAAAGTGTATGTACAGCTATAACCTCCTTAACCTCCAAGTGATCCTCCATATCTTGCAATGTTAAATCAATCTTATCCAATTCACTTTGTTCACTATTGTTGTGACCTTTTCACACATCGCCCCATTCAAGATGGGACCCCTAAATTTTGCTCCATTCGGTCTTTTTGGCTTGGTTTTCTCTCTCTCTCGCTCATCTCTTTTCTAATGTCCGCCTTTCAGGGGTTACCGTCGTTGACTTTAAAGCGTGAAACTGACCAAATCTAAAATTAGGGTTTCATCTTTCCTGGTCAGTCCAAGGTCGAATAAAGTGAATAAATTGAAAATTGAACTTAACATTGTTGTCAGTGTGTTTCCAGCAGGCTCTTAGCAAATTTTCATCAGATTCTGAGGTACTTATTATTTTTAGTAAGTGTGTAATTGCAGGCAGTTTGTCAGCATTTTTGAAATTCCAACAGTCACACGGCATTCAAGGCACATCAGGCTGCTCACAGGCAAAATTTGGGCGAAAACCGACAACTTACTATTTTTAGCAGTCCAGCTTCCGGGACAAATTTCCGTGAGTACAAATGCAGAGTTCCTCTTCGCATGTTGCCACATTCCTTCTGGGTTTTTCGAGACCTTCGCGATGATATAACATGCAAAACGAGATGACCACTTTCAGAATTCAGCCTTCCGAGGCTATTTTTAGGGTTTGCATGTCAGGGTTTCTTTTGCATGTCGGGTGATTCCTGATGGGTTTTTCGAGAGCTTCGCGATGGTGTGGCATGCAAACAGAGATACTCGTAGAAGGAACTTGCTATTTTTAGTGTGTGTGTCTTAAGCACCGCTTCCCAAGCAGTCGTGAATCAATGCAGAAATATCAGCCAAAGGCCAATGTAAACTAAAGAAAGCAACAGAGTTTATTTGATATACATGCGAGCTTAATTAGGGTTTCCAAATTTCAATCTAAAAGAGGCATAAAAGTCAAAATTTTCTCAAACCGGTAAAACCATCGCGACGTCATTCTTCTCAAAGCGCTATCTCACACAAGTAAAATTTCAAGTCAACGAAGCACTTACCATTTATAGTAAGTCGATTGAAATAGGCTAAAAATAGTAAATCAAGCGCGCATGCTACAATGTCACAGAATACAGAGGAGCACTCATCCAAATTTCAAGTCAATTGGAGCAAGTTGGAGCTATCGTAAACAAGAGGTTACTATTTATAGTAAACCACCTTCGAAATGGGCTAAAATAAAGGTGGTGACTAAAAGTGGCAGTGTTGATAGAACAACGAGTTGATGAGGATGCAGTGTGCAAAATTTCAAGACATTCTGAACTTCAGAAGTGCAAAATTCAGAGAACTTACTATAAATAGCAGGGCATGAAATACGGGCGAAAAATGATGAAAAGTTCTAAGTCTGGAACTTCATCCAGTTGACATGGCAAAATGCGCCAGGTGAGTAAGGAAGCATGGAAAATTTCAAAGTCATGAACCTCATCCTTCACACAGGGCAAAATGCGCCCAAACTGGAAAAGTCAAGCAAAGTCAACGCCTTTCATCCCTCAGCCAAGCCTAAATGCGCCTTCAAGCATATGCCAAGCACGAAAAATTTCTAAGTATAAGTTCATCCTTCACCAAAGGGCAAATGCTTCAAACCGAGAAAGTCAAAGAAAAGTCAACGCTTTTATCCCGCGCAGCTTCCAGCAAAATGCTTCAAGGAAGCTCGTGAGGTTGAAAATTTTCTGGCGTAGATATCCTACCACCCCTCGTGCCTTAACTTGGTAAGTTCATCCTTCTCGTAGTAAAATGCTCTGCTGTGAATGGTCAAAAGTTTGTCAAAGTTCTTCATCCTCAAGGCAAAATGCTCTCAAACACATGCATGTAAAGAAGAAAACGGAAGTTGAAGAGTCACCCAAAGGCGTTGGAAAACGTTTATCCACCAGCTATGTCTAAATGCGCCCCAAAGAAGAATGAGTCAAACAAGTCAAAGTTCTTTATCCTCCACCTACACAAAAATGCACTCAAGTTAGAAGAGGGTCAACAAGTCAAAGGAGTTCGTCCTCCTCAAGGGGTGAAATGCGCCCAAACAAGGATATGTGAAGACAAAAATGGGAAGTCGAAGAGTCATCTAGTTGATATGCTCAAATGCGCCCAAGTTTAGGTGGTAAAAGGTAAGTGAATGGAGTGAAAGGTGGTAAATAAAGTGAAAGACACTTCATGGCGTGGTGAACACCAGGTAAATGCTAGGCGTTATCCTCCTTCAAGCCTCAAATGCGCCCAAGGTGATGAATTCTAGGCGTGGTTTTTGATTTTCTCTCAAGTGTGCTATATGCGCCAAGGGTGATGGGAGTTATAAGTATTATAAAATGCTAGGCGTGTGAAGTGTTGAGAGTAAAGTAGCTAAAGCGTATTTTTTAAATTCTTCCAAGTATGCTGTTTAAGGTGGTGGGTGAGGAATTTCAAAGGCGTTAGAATTTAATTAAAATTTCCTGCAAGCTTGAAATAAAATGTACCGGAAGTGAAAATGAAATATGCAAGGTTCGCGGAATAAAAATTTTCTAAGTGAAGTTGGTGAAATTTCTCCAATCGCAAGTGAACCAAAATTTTCTCTAAGGCAAATTCTCAACGTGTGATGATTTAAAATATTTTCTAAGGCAATTATTTTCTCTCTTAGAAAATACGCCTAGAGCTCAAGGTGGTGAAATTTTTCGAAGCACGAGCAAATTTTCTTAGTGATGAAGTCGATGGATGATAATGCAGATGAATTCAAGTTCTTCAGCGAGCAACATTGTGATGATCGCAGCTAAAAAATGGATTTTAATTTGATAAAATAATATTTTCTAAGGTTCAAAAATTAAATGAACCCGTTAGTTGAGTACCCATGGATTCAAAGCGTTCTGAAGAAAATTTTCTTCTAGGTACTGAACATTCGCGATGATAGAAGGATTTCCAAGTCTTCCCAACTTCGCCAACACTTTTTCAGAGGAGAATTTAATCAGTGCTCAAATTGTGAAGTTTCCTAAGGGAGAATTTAAAATTTTCTAAGGCAAGATGAATAAAATGTGGTTTCAAAGTGAATTTCATCGAATGATGAATTCAAGATGAGTTGAATAGATAATTTTGATCGAATTCTTCGAAAATGAATTTTCCAGAGATGATGAAGAGTCAAATTCGAATTTCAAGTGACAAAGCTCCGGCTGGTGAATCAAAAGATGGATTTAAATTAAATTCTTAGAAAACAAATTCAAAGATGCCAGTCAAAGTCAAGTTTCTAGAAGAACAAGATTCCGGACGTCGAGAGACAAGTGTCAGAAATACCAGAGAGGGAGAATTCGAATTTTCGAAATGGAGTAGTGGAAATTGAATGCATTGGCTAAAATTAACTCCTTCTAGAATTCGATTTTGAGCTATAAAATGAATAAGTTTCTCACTTGTTTTCACAACTAAAGAAGTCGAATTTTCTCTGAGTGAAGCATTGTAGTGAGTTGTTGCTGAGGCTTAAGGAATTCGGCTTCATCGAGACCTGAGTCATTGAAGTTGCTCAACTGCGCTTGAAGGGGACGCCTTTGAGTTGCCGGAGAAGTTGTTTAGCCGAGAGGTAACGACTTGAGCTTGTTGCTAAGCTTTGCAAAATCTGAAGTC